>JBBMOC010000328.1:0-95808 GCA_037975185.1 Centropyge bicolor
TAAATCAAAGTTACTTACTTATTATAGGATCTTATCTGTTTATAATTTTGTCAAACCCCCCCATCAACTAAATATATTAACAATCATGTGTGAGAAGACGTTTTTAACGACGAAGTGTAAAAAACTACATTTACCAAACTCCGGCAGTATCAGCAGCTTGATTTCAGGCGCGATTTGATTACGTCATCAAATCGCGCCTGAAATCAACAACCGCTAAAATCAACACAAGCGTTAGTTTCTGAGCGACTTTGGTGAGAATTTAAAACTATTTCAGCCTCTTTTCTTTCTGCCTGTGTCTCTCTGGTTCTGTGTTTCTCCTCCTGTCGTCTTTTTCTCTTCACTCGCTCCTGCATTGTGTTTTTTCACCGCAGTGTTTGAATATGAGGGAACTTCGCTGTATTATCATTCAGATTTCACTGCCGGAGGGGAAGTTAATGCGGTCAAACCACCTGTCCCCTCTCCTTTTAATGTGTGTGTGTGTGTGTGTGTGTGTGTGTGTGTGTGTGTGTGTTCATGTTCATGTTCATGTTCATTTGCCTCAGCTCTGTTCTGCTATCTTGTTATTTTAAGCTCTTGGCTCAGCTTCTGTTCTGTTTTAGTTACATAGCTGACTTGTTTTTTTTGGCTAAATGATCCTAAAATGTCAAAGTACAGAATGAGCAGTGACTGTCTTTTGTTGACACTGACTATTGTCTCTGTGTGTTTGACAGAGAAGGTAACAGACAGTTCAGCAATAAAACTAACTTTGATGAAGCTTAGAAAGGTCATGTTTTACGAAACAATACAGTACAATTAAACAGCACCAAAAACTACAAGCTCCATAGTGATCAATGAGTTGAATCAACACCTCTTTAAGTATATTAGTTGATTTGGAAATATATTGTTGGCATTGTAGAAAATCGTCTTTGGCTTCACCACATACCTTTAAAACAATCTAAGACAGCTGATGAGAACAAAGAGCAAGAACATAGCATCAATAAACAACATGATTTAAAATACCAACACAGTAACGAAAACAAAAGATCGAAGCTTTTGCTGTCACTTGTGTGGAAATCAGGTTGTCATGGCAGCAGAAGATGTGCGACTGAGACACTTTGAGTCAACTGAAGATAATAAAGTTTCACTTAAATACACTTATAATGTTTCGATGCACTAAATACAGACTGGAATAGTTGTGCTGCCTTTTTTCAGGTGCGCCGCTGAGAGAAAATTGTCTCCAGAGGTCAAGCTCTGATCTTGACGTTATCCAGCAGCAGTTATACAACACATGGTTAGATTTACAGAAATGACTCTGGACATGCTGAATATGTTCAACATGTCAGCTGGTGTGACTTTACATGCGTCTTCAGTTAACTTTGGTTATTTAATGCAGCTGTATTTCTTTGTTTTGTCCTCAGGTGGGTGTGGTAATGAGCAGTCCCATGGCTGGCTCGACTGCCTCCAGTTCCAAAGACCGTCCAGTTTCCAGGACCAGTTTCATTCCAGAGCTACAGAGCATGATGTAAGAAACTGGCACACACAGAAGGACACTCACCCCAGTACAGCATCGGGCTGGTGCTGCTGAACAGACTGTTTGAAGCCATAGAGACCTGCTTAACAAATAATAGAGCTTCAATAAACACACCAGGAAGTATTTTAGCTAATGATGCTTTTCTGAACTGCAGCCAGGGAATGAAAACTAAAACACAGTTCACATTCCTTCACATTGATACTTTATTATTATACAGTCATTAAAATAAGATAAGATAAACCTTTATATCACACAGATTTAAAATAGCGTCACTAGACTTTCACTTCACAACATTAAAATGACTAATTGAGGACGAATTGATGGGACAAGTGCAGCTGTGCAAAAAAAAAAAGAAGCTCTTAAACAATCCCAAAAACACTTTTGCATCAGGCAGCAAAACAGTATAACAATAAAGGTGATTAACATGAAGTGTAGTTGAAATAATGGCCACATTATTTGACAGGGCTGAAACCATTTATTTATTATTGTTGAGTCTTAACCAGCATGTATTTTGGCAACCTGTTGATCGTTTATGGTATTTTTAGCCAAAAATGTGGTAATATTAGCAAATTCCAGTTTGAGTTTTTTGTTTTGTCTCATGTAGTAGTAAACTGAATGTCTTTGGAGCATTGGATGAACAAAACATGCAGTGGAAAGATGTCCTTTTGTGCTTTAGGAAGTCACATTTTTTTCACTATTCTGTGACATTTGACAGACCAATGAATTTTTCCATTTATCAAGGAAATAAGTGGCAGATTAATCAATAATATAGGTAATCATTAGCTGCAGCCCTGCTTCACAACGTGAAAATATTGCATAGTTCACCTGAAATCAGTTGGTATCGAAATCTTCCTCAAAACTTTCCATTACAAGAAAAAGCTCATTAGAAATACATCTGCCTGGATTATTTACACTGTTTTCAAGTTTTCTTTTTTTTTTTTTGTCTGAACAGAGGACAAAAAAAGATCTTTCTGTTGGTTTTTCAACATGAGCCACATGCATGGTGTGTGTGTGTGTTAGTGTGTGTTTTGGGTTACTCACCTTGTTTGTGGTCTGCAGAGAGATGCTGTAGGTGGTCAGAGAGGCTGAAACCCAACTAAACCCCAAAACCTAAAACCTAAAACCAACACTCAGCCTGTAGCCAACCTCCGAACCTGAAGCCAACGTGCCCACTACCCCAAACCAAAGCCATTCTCACCTGTGTGATTGACAGCTGCAAAGAGCCAATTACAGTGCAGATGGTGTGGGGGGTGTAGAGTCAACAAGGGGGACTGTCTGGTGTTTGTATGTGACAGAGAAAGAATAGATGGAGAGACGGAGGGAAAGAGCAGAAATGAGAGAAGGACAGGGCTTCAGGATGTGGGTTTAGGTTAGCCTGCCGTCATGGAAGTGGCTTCTCTGGATGCAAATTCAGGTTTGACCAAACTGTGGTCAAAGTGTGTGTGTCCTGTTGACCTCACTATGTGTGTTTGTGTGTGTGTGTGAGGCAGGAGAGAGGGACAGAGAGACTTATGTGTATATACATAGTTAAACTCCGCAACAGAGACGTATTGTTTACTGTTTAATCTCATGTGCTTTATTCCTTGAGAAGACCTTTATAGTTATTTTTATTTTGAACGTACATGCACTCTCGTTTTGGTCAGATAGACATTTTTCTTGTGTATTTAACTTAAGTAAGCTCTCAAATGTTGGAGTCACCTTAACTCAAGCAGCCATATGAGAACTTTAGACAGAATTTAGATGTAAATCACACACGGTCTGACCAAGAAATATATAAACAAGAACACAAAGCTAAGTAAGCATCAGTACAAGTTTGCAGTACTTAGTTTGTGGTTCTTGGTGCTACAGACGTGGTTCAGTTGGTCCCAAAATAATTATTTGTTACTAATGTGAATTAATGTTCATTAACTATACTATATTTACTATATGTAACTCAGGTGCATAAGAATTATTCAGAACTGATCTAAGAACCAAGCATTTGAATAGAACAGCCAGTGTAAGCCAATGTTTAGTGCTAATTTAATAGTTTTAATACCTATCATTACCTCATCAAATAAGGTAAGATATTTACTATTAATACATGCACGAAATGTCTACATCACTTCTCTGGTGCAGCACAAAAGCTCAGTTTGTCAGCAGAAGCCGCAGTTTGATAGCTTCAGTGTATATCAACAGAAAATAATCTTCAAATGTCACAGTACTGAACAAGTAGACTGACAAGTGCTCACTTAGAAACGTGGTGTAAAATCAGAGCAGCAATGAGCACATAAATGCTTTAAGAATTGTTAATGAGCTATGACGATTAGCAGCTCAGTCTGAGTGCATTTCAGTGATTCAGAGGCACTTGAAACTTGGCTCCACATCGCTCTGATTCATGTTTTGCATGTGTGTGTTTGTGTCAGGTTTGCTCTGGGAGACGCTCGCAGGCCTCTGCACGAGACGGCGGCTCTGGTGGAGGACATTGTACACACACAGCTCATCACTATGGTGAGATAAATACAACACAGTGCTGCACAGCCACTTCACTTTCACTCACGGATCAAAAAAAAAGGTCACAAATCTTAAAAATATCTTTAATAACAACACCTTGGTGTCTTTCTCCCACCTGGTCCAGAAGTACAGCAACTCAAATCTTCCATTGAAACTAACAACTAACAAAAGTCCTCTTCAGGATATATACAATTATATCTAAATCAGACAAAACAATATTGATGCCATCAGTGAGAACAAGACTTCTCCATGTAGGCAAAGTTTTTTTTTTTTTTTTTTTTTTTTTTCAGCTTTAATTTGACTTTTCTTTCGCAAACCCTGCAGTGCACTTTTTGGGAGATTTTTGTTCTTTATGCCAAAGACAGACAAGATTAAAACTGAATTTCTATTGTATTTCCATGACTCTTATCACAGAGAGAGAACTAACTCTTCTTCTTCTCAGTCTACAGACTTCAAAGAGGTTCCAGTAAAAATACTCAAATACACACAATTGGATTTATCTACATGTCTCTGTGTATAACTGATGAGAGGAAAAATGAGTACAGTAAATGTCTGATGTGATCCTCTCTTTCTGACCCTTTGAATTACATGAACATTGGAGTAACGAATGCTTTATGATGATGGGTTCATTTATCAGCTGCATCAGGCCTGTGAGGGGGCGGCCCTTCGTGGATCGAGGGTCATTTCAGCAGAGGACATCCTGTTTCTGATGAGGAGGGACAAGGTAAACAAAACACAGAAACAAACAAACAAACAAAATACACAAAAGTTGATACAATGAAATGTTTTTATTTATTTAAAAAAAATCTGAATCTTAACTTCAAAATCTTAGAGTCACTGTTGATTTTCAGCTTTAAAGTGAATAACTATTAATGTGAATTCTCCTCATCTTTCTTTGTCTGTTTTTCACTTTCTCTTTCCCTTTCTCTGTTGGCCTCAATGTCTGATGACCAGAGGAAGGTGGTGAGGTTAATAAAATATCTCCAGTTCAGAGATTATAAATCCAAACTACTCAAAACTATGGAGGATGATGACACACAGCCAGATATGGGTACATGTCAGTTTTACATTAGAAATTGATCAAAGTGTAATTGTAAAATGAAATCTGTGTAAAATCAGATGAATAAGAACTGAGGCTTAGTTTTTATTTTTGATTTCATTGTTTGTCATGTGTGTCCACATACTGGTGGTTTGGTGCAGGTGCCGCTGGTGGCACTGCCGGTGGTAACCAGCGGAGGCAGCGATTGGCCCAGGAATTTCTGGTGTGGATGGATCAGACCGGCGACCTCCTGTCACTGGCTGAGCGACAGGAAATGGACCCCATCAAACAAGAGCGGATGGAGGTCAGAGGTCACCATGATGTCTTCCACCCTGTTCTAATGTCCATGACACACTGGTAGCACTGATTGGACTGTTTTAAATTGCTTATGTTTTGTGTGTCTCTGCATCTTCAGCGTTTAGAGCGTCAGACTCGAACTATGGATCAGTGTCAGTACGCGGAGTTCTGTGAGAGTCGACAGCTCAGCTTTGGTAAGAAGTAATCAAGAATCTCTTTATCAAATCACGGTCAAAGTTTTAGGAAGCTGGACATGAAAGATTCTTTCACTTGAAACCTCCCAACACTCACTAAAGGAGCTCTAACTGTGTGATGGTCAGCTGTAGGATTTCGAAATGACACCAGAAGTGCACAGAGCTAAACAAGAGTGTATGTATTTTTGTCTGCTTGTGTGTGTCAATGTGTTTTCAGCTAAAAAAGCGTCAAAGTTTCGGGACTGGCTGGACTGCAGCAGTTTAGAGCTGAAACCCAACAGCCTGGCCATGGAGATCCTGTCCTACCTAGCCTATGAGACTGTTGCACAGGTTGAGTCATTAACTTGTCCTGCTGATGTCTCCATCTACTTTCCACGTGTGTGACGAAATCTCTTATAAAATCTGTCTCATGTTTCTCTTCATCTTCCTCCAGATTGTTGATTTGGCTCTTTTGGTAAAGCAAGAAATGACTGCAAAGACCAATCCCATCAGTCATGTGATCTCTGCCAGCTACATCCACTACAACACTCACACTGAGGTACACACACACAAATGTATTTTTATAATAATTCGTTGTTTTGTGTCACTAAAACCAGGCTACGGCCGTGTTGTTTTGATGAGAGTAAGTAATCTGTTTTCCATCTTTCTGTGAACCAGGTCAAGAAGGATCCAGACTCACCTGAAGCCACTCCGCCTTCCACTCCAGGCTCCTCCCACTCATCAAAGCCCCTCCTACAGGGTAACGGAAGTCTGGACAGCCGGGCTAGACAGAGGAAACGCAAAAAGGTGTGTGTCCAGTCTACAATCTTGTTACCTGTAAAAATATGGGTGTGTATGTATTTGTGACCAGATGTATTTAGGCATGTAAATGTGTTTGTATATGTCTGTGTGTTTATGTAAGTATGTGTATGTATGTCCGTGTGTATTTTTTTTTGTATGTGTGTAAGTGTATATAAGTACATATATACATGTCTATACATACTTGCAAATACATATTTACATGCATACATACATTTCTGTGTGTACATACATACATACATACATACGTGTATGTATGTATCAGTGGCGGCTGGTGAAAAAAATCTTGGTGGGGCTGGCGTGCCAACACATAACTAACCCCTAACCCTAGAACCAGCTAAATTTGTCATTACATGTCACAGCCTGAGAGAAACAACAAAGCAGTCTCCACAACTATATTATTACATATTGCCCAATGAATGTAAAATAAACTTAAAAGACACTCTGTGTCTACCTCTTCATTGTGCCTTCTTACAGCAATGCGGTGCCCATCATCTCGCTGCGTTGCTATGCTAATCTTTCCGAGCACAGCTAGCTTTACGCAGTTTTCCATGTGAACTTTGGATCGCTCATGCTTCTTGATCTGTTCAGAGAGGTGCTTTAAGTCAGTTAATCCAGTCTTTGTCCAAGTTGAATCACATTTGTCACTTCTGAAGAGGATCCAGGGAAACAGAAAAGTGCATTGGCTGCTCCACAACCTGTCAGCCACGTCTTACGGTTGAACCAGCTCCGATAAAAACTCTGTTTGTAAAGTTTATCTTTCTCCTTGGTTTGCTGAGAAATGTTAATTTCAGGCTTGTCGGGTCCCAGCTCCATAACGAGAAGTTTTTGCTCCGTCGTCCGTCTCGCAAAAGGGTACATTAATAATGATTTCACTGCTGCTCCTGTACTCCATTTGTCACTGTCATCGTTATCGCCATCATCTCTCTTCGTTGTCGTTTTTTTTTCCCCGCCGTCGGACAGAGTCTGGGAGTCACACTACGAAAACGACCTACGTAGCAGTTGGGGCGACATTTCCAGCGCCCCACAGGCGTTAAATTTGGGGACATTGATAGGCCAACTATTAATCATATTTCCCTAGCAACCATAACCGGATTGGCTATTTATCTGCAGGTCAGGGGCGCTTTTCTGAGCGCCCCAAGAAAGTTTGACACACTGTAGGTCAATGGAAATTCACTGTTTAATGAATGTCAGCTGGTGGAAATGTTGTTTAAATGATTTAAATTGCATGTAGGCACACAAATACTATTAAATGAAACTGACACTGATCAATTAATAAATAGATAAAAATAAATATTATATAAAATAAAATATTTTTCCCCCCCACAGCTAGTGGGGCGGAGCCCCAGCGCCCCCTATGGGCCAGCCGCCTCTGGTATGTATGTGTGTACGTACACACATGTGTAATCACTGAAATATGAACTTGGTCTTCTACATTGTATTAATACAGTGTAATTTGTTTCAGAGCTGTCCAGCTACAGTGGAGCCTCCCAGCGCTGCCATCCAGCCCTGTCACATCAGAGAGGCCATGAGACGATACAACTACAGACACACAGTATGTACAAACAAACACTGAACATGACATTCACATGCTACACGTGGATATTCGTTATTTCAACGATGGGTTCAGAGTATGTTCAGTATAATGTATGTACACATATAAAAGAGTTAGAGTTGGTCTTCCTGTCCACACCGGTGAACAAAAATGACTTCACTGTAAAAGATGGGGAACAATAACAATCCTTTCTATGTGCAAACATACAATTTACTTCACTTAGAGCCAATAAGATGCTTTATCCTTTATCCCTATAAAAGAAAAATGGAAGATCATACTGAAAATCCCTCAGACTGCAGATTTTGTCTCCTATCTTTTACAGTGACAGATCATTCACATGTATGTTGAGTCTTCTTAGTGGCTGTACACATGGATTCAGTGGGAGCACAGTGTGAAGCTCTGTTGTAAAATAACCCCCCCCACCCCCAGAGTGCTTACTGGAGGAGTGGGATGGCCTTCCTCACCTGCTGAAGACGCAACACAGCTCACAGATGTGGAAGGAATCTGTCTGTCCTTTGAGTTTCTTGACAACTGTTCATCTGATTGACTTCACATTTGATGGATGTTTTGCTGAAGACCCAACGGTACAGTGTCGAGTGTCAAGCGGTTTGAATGAGCAATTCTCGTGAAACCTGCAAGCAGCAACACTGAGGCCAAGCAATCCACCCATTCCAAACAGGCATGTTTTGAATGAGTACTGCACCAGTTCTTACTCGTACCTGCACAAATAATTGTTTTTGTTCTGTTTGAAATAAAGAGTTGTTAAAGTATACCAGATTAAAATTTGTTTCACTTACACTTTACAGTTTTTACTTAAAATCAACTCCAAACAAAAACGTGACTTTATCATTGTTATAAAAGAAACTTTATTGGTCACTACAGAAACACAAGGCGAGCTTGACAAGCATGCTCAAAACATGAGCACATGGTGGCGGGACGTATCTCTGGAACTACTGCGAATATTCAAAGATGACAGAATGGATCAACGCAACGAATTGGAAGGCTGAAGAGTGAGAAAACTAGTGTTTGACTCTCATTGCAGCTGTTAGCTTGATGTCAATGTTTCCATCATGACACTTAACCCTCACAAACTATAGAGCTTTAACAGAATATTCATAACTGACTATCACTTTGGAAAAAGGAATAAAAGTGAATGAACAATTATATTCATGATTTTTTGAATGTATGTATCTATATGTGTATGTATAAGTATATATGTAAATATATATGCACATGTATGTATGTATACAAGTGTAAATATGTACATACATGTATATAGGATAATTAAGATAAGGCCTCAACGCTGAACACTGAGGCACCTGTGAAGCCCAGTGAGAGCTGAAGTTGTGTTTATGTTGGGTTTAGGTACTCGCTGATTCCAGCCCGTGGTCTACCCACAGAAGTGGATCTTAAACCCATTTTTCACAGGATGTTTTCCGTCCTTCTCATTTTTCTCTTTTGAGAACAGGCCCTTAAATCTTTTCCAAACTCCCTTACATCTTTTCCTGAAAGGTTTTTTTGGTTTCCCTGTCTCAGGTTTGTGTTCTGGGACCTCATCAGGTGTGTCCGGTTCAGGTTCAGGTGTTTCTCCTTTCTCAGACTCCTGACTCCTGGGTGTCTCTGGTGCACTCACAGAGACTCCTGAGTGAGACGACTCCTGACTCCTGGATGCCTCTGGTGCACTCACAGAGACTCCTGAGTGAGACGACTCCTGACTCCTGGATGCCTCTGGTATACTCACAGAGACTCCTTTCTCAGACACCCAATTGCTGGGTGTCTCTGGTGCACTCACAGCTCTGTCTCTTGCTGCGAGTTTGTCTTTAAGCTCTGAAACTCTCATTTCCGGCCTGAGAACTAAGTCATTCTATAGACAATTTTACCCAGTATCTATTTTATATTTTATATATATATTTTATTTTCTGCAGGCAAATGGGAATTACCTGTTTGCCATTTAGCAAATAAATGAGTATATTGATAGATTCACACACTGCACCAATGACAAATTCCCCCGACACTGGCTGAGTGGTGGTCATCACGTTATATCCATTATTATGGATTATTATTTTCATGGAGTTATATACACATATGTTGAAAATGCCCCTATCTCGCAATGATAAAGAATCTTTAAAAAATTCCTGGATCCAGAGGGTGATCTGGATCACCTCCAAAATTTCATCACCTCCAAAAAATCATTTGTTCCTTGTCCCAGAAAAGACATTTCCTGAAAATTTCATGAAAATCTGTTCATAACTTTTTGAGTTATGTTGTAAACAAACAAACAAACAAACAGACAGACAAACAAACAAACAGACAAACCAACACCGTCAAAAACATATGCTCCTTGGCGGAGGTAATAAATGCAACTAATAGCTTGGCAAATAAGGCTCAGGGGGAAACCACTACACCCGACTCCTTGCTGGTGGAGCAAAGGAGGAGAGCTGAAGCTGTGCAGTGATGCTGGCTGTGGCAATGCGCCTCGTTTGTGTGCGCTCTGCGCATTCACGTTGACAAAGGAAGAGAGGTGTGTGTGTGGGGCACACACGAAAAAACTACCTACCACCACCACTAAGTATGACCTCAGTAATAAACATATAGTTAAATTACTACCTCTGATAGTGTAAATAAAAACCAAAACAATAATATTTTAGCACCAGAAGTTCCCCTGCTGTTCAACTCCCTATGAAGGTATATTTATTTAAACGCAAGAGAATATGCCCTTTTATGATTTTTACTTCAATTCAGTATATATTTAGATGGTGTTCTTATATGTAGTATCTCTGTTGTCCACTAGGGGGAAGTAAACGGTCTGAGAACCTACTCTGCTGCACATAAAAGCAGAAGAAGAAGCTGTCAGGCCGATGGAGGGAACTTTGACAACTTGTTTGGATTTTACATCCTTAAGTTTGTAATATTTTGAGCTAATTTAATGTCGGATAATATATAATTCGACGTTCAGTTGTTCTTCAGAGGGAAAAGCGAAAGGTTTGTGTCAGTCTGCTGTTTCTATCACGGAGTTTGAACGGAACATTTGACAAAACGTTTCGCTTAAACAACGGTAAACGACGTTAAAACAAACGGTGAAACGAAACTCACCTTGAATTCAGCTCACTTGAAAACATCTTACAATGTTCGGCTGTAAAAGTAATCCTGTCCTTTCTGCTGAATTGTGTCAGTAAACTAGTGTCGGTTTCTTTCCTTTCCGTGTAGCAAAAAATAGGAACTAACGTTACTATTATAAATGTCTGAAATGTACTGATATAAAACTCAGCGTTGAGGATTATACGTATGCCGAAATTTCAAGCGTTTCGCATTCGTATGTTTGTAAGATTTTATTTATTCAGCAAGAGGTAGACGTGTTGGAGTTACCAGCCATTGTAGGTGTCATCCAGTCACTTTCTTAAGTTATTGGCTTGATTGGTGAAATAAAAGTAGCTGATAAATGTTTAAGTTAAAAAAAAAAACAAACTAGAATCTACTTTGCTTTGTCACTCTCGCTAACTTTGTTTGTTCTACTTGCTTTGTTTCAGGAAAGTGATGAGTGGAGAGGAGTCCAGGAGAGGCTCATGGATGGGTGGGAGAGGGAGAGGGGGAGGAGGAGGAGGAGGTGGATGGAGAGGAGGTGGGGCAGGCGGTGGATGGAGAGGAGGTAGGGGAGGATGGCGAGGAGGAGGAGGGTGGAGAGGAAGTGGTGGTGGTGGAGGATGGAGAGGCGGGGGAGGATGGAGGAGCAGACCGTGGAGAGGAGGATCAGCAGCAGGAGGCGGAAGAGGTTCAGGCGGGGTAACAGGAGGAGGATGGAGAGGTGGAGGAGGATCAGGAAACCATCAGAGAGGTGAGTTCCATTTGCCTGTCCTTTTACGTATCCAGTAATCAACTTTGAAGAAATTCAGGAAATAATGTATCTTTGTATCTCTTACAACACTTTGTCAAATGAAAATGAAACTGTACATGAAAGGCGTCAGCAATATATGCCATAATTTACAATCCCAACTGCCTGTCTGCCTCTTCAGTCCTTTGTCAGACTACTCTAGATGCATTGTGTCCATACAAAGGATGGACTCACTACTTCTCTGAAGGTACGTGTGTCTCTTTCACAAGATGATCATGCATAATGAAGCACACAGGTTACATATATCGACCATATATGTCCATGATGTATATTTTTATGTGCAGGCTTCATAGAGAGCTCACCTAGTGTGGCGAAGATCAAAGTGTTTGAGAAATATTTCACTTCCAAAATTCACCTGTATGACAAGGTCAGTCGATCTGTCTGCCTGTGTATCTTTCTGTTGCATTTCCTGACTGTTAGGATGATCATATCTCAATGGAGTCTATCTATCTATCTATCTCTATGCATGCATTTTTGTTTATATCCTGTTGTTTCCTATGTCACTTAAAAGGGCAATTATTGTGTGTTTGTGCGCAGGATGAGATTGAACGTCAGGGCAGTGTTCTGGTGGATTATGCAGACTTAACTGCAGACCAAAGCCTGCGTAAAGCACTTCCTGATCTGACCACACTGCTGAAGGAACAGCCAGAGGTGATACTCAAGTGTTTGGGAATGGCTATTCACCAGGTATGTCATCTGCAGCCTTGTATTGTATACGTACGCATAGTTTATCAGATACTCTTTAGCTTTTTGATAAATGCATATTTAATGTGAATAAGCACACTGAAAATTAATTCTTGCCATGTTAGTTTTCACGCCATCTGTCATTGTTAGTAATTCTGTCTAAATCTAAAAGCTGTAGAAATTAAATTTTAATCTATAGGGCCGATGAAGAGGCAAAGTATGGAACTGCTCCACTGACACATCAAATACCAAACTTGTGTTTGTGCTTGTGTGAGTTTTTCAGGTGTTGACCATTGATTTGGAGAAACAGGCTGCTGAACTGCAAGGGGAAGAGCTTCCTGTTGCTGCACCAATCATCAATATCGCTCACATTAGTGCAAGGTAATGCACACGCTGAAGGGCAATTAGTTGTTTGCTTGACACCTGTACATTTGCTGATCGTGAATGAAGATGACTTCATTTGTGTAAATCACCCACAGGCTGTATAACTATGAACCACTGACTCCATTGCGAACGTTGCGTGCCAGTGTGTTTGGACGGCTGGTGTGCGTGAGGGGAACAGTGGTCAGAGTAAGCAATATCAGACCTCTGTGTACCAGGATGGCCTTCAGATGCCTGAGCTGCTCACAGACACAGTCTCTGCCACTGCAGCATGGGAAATATGCCACACCTACCAAGGTATGTACACATGGTTCCAGCTAACTTTTTTCCTGCAGCATCTTTACTGTATTCCACAATGTTACTATACACACATAACACTGTAAGAGTATATACAATTTCTTTTCAACATGTTCACATAACCATCTTTGACATCATTACTTCGATTTACAGATTAACTGTCTTCTCAACTTTTGTCTTTTATTGCCTAGTGTATCCAGCCTGGCTGTCGAAGTCATTCCTTTGCCCCCATCCGGAGTTCTCCTCTTACTCACACTGTAGACTGGCAGATTATCAAGTAAGTAAATCATGTGCCAGTGTTTATAAATAATCAGCAGTGGAAAATGTGGCGAGACATGACTGATTAAAATCCTTGTTGTAGTTGTTACTTAGCTAGAAAGATTGTAACATGCAAGAGAAGAGGACGTCTCTTTCAAATGCAGAAAATACATTTATATTTGCTGTTTCTCAGATAAATGTTGCTGTGGCAGGTGATCTCCTAAAAAATGGAGAGTGAGAGAATTAAGGCTCTTATCAAATGTATTCTAGTGCAGAAATGCATCACATCTCTTACTGCTAGTCACCATTTACATACTGTATTTGAAATTTGTTTTTATGTTGCTTCAGGGTGCAGGAGTTGATGGGTGGGGAGCAGAGGGAGACTGGGCGAATCCCACGCACTGTTGAGTGTCACCTGACCTCCGACCTCTGTGACAGCTGTGTTCCTGGAGACACAGTTACTGTGACAGGGATAGTTAGAGTTACCAATGATGGTAACACACACACACACACACACACACACACACACACACACATTATCAACATATAACTATAAACATATATTTACGTACAAAAAATGAAAAGCTCACAAACTTGCACTCATTATTCGTATGCAGGTTTTTCCCGTGGGAATAAGGATCAGTGTATGTTCCTCCTCTACCTCGAAGCGACCTCTGTCAGTAACACTAAAGGTACCAATGCTTTTTTTTTTTTTTTGAAGATGGCAGAGCTGTTATAAGATAATTCTTTATTGATCCCCCATAGGGGAAATTTGGGTGTTGCAGCAGCACAAGCATACACTCAGGTAGAAGTATAAAGTATACAAAATTTAAAAAACTATATAACCCCCCCCATATATATATATATAAAAGGTATATACACCTTAGTATATGAGTACCAACAAAGTACAAGTGGAACCTACAGGGGCTTAGTGAAGATAAAGTGACATCAAATAACAAAACAGCAGCAAATGAGCATATGAGGCAGATAATGCAGCATAGTTACATAGTTGTGTGAGAGACGGGGGGGGGGGGTGAGAGTGTGCATGTCATACCACAACTAAAACGCTGCAGTAGTTAAACAGTACACTAANGAGAGTGTGCATGTCATACCACAACTAAAACGCTGCAGTAGTTAAACAGTACACTAACAATAAGTCAAGGAAAACGAAAATAAGAGATCGCTGCTGCAACAGGCGGTCGACCCCTCAGCGCCCGGAAGTAAGATATTATATATTTAAAAGTGTCGAATAAAGGTTTATCTTATCTAGGGATGCACCGAAATGAAAATTCATCCCTAATCTTATCTTATCTCTTCTCAATGTGTAGGTCAGCAGTCCAAGTCAGGTCAGGGGTCAAGAGGGTCCCTTGAAGATCATTCTGGAGGGGAGGAGTTCAGTCTGAAGGAGCTGTATGCCATCCAAGAAATCCAGTCACAGCCTGACCTGCTGAGACTTATAGTACAGTAAGACATTTATTACCTACAATATTTCATGTTTTCTGTTTAAAAAAAGCTACGTCATTTTCAAAGACATCAGCTTGTAGTTTTGATATGACCAAAGCCACAGAGTTTAAACAACACGGGCCATTGTGGGACAGTATCAGTTTCATGGCTGTGAGTTGCACAATTGAGCCTAAGTATACCTGGAGCTGAAACAAAACCAAAACCATAGCCCAGTGATCATCAACTGGCAGCCCGCGGGCCGAATCTGGCCCCGCTGAACCGTCCAATCCGGCCCGCGACTAGATTATATTCTTTTGCAACAGCAACTGCTTCGTTGCAAATGAGGCATACAGGTGACGCATTTCGGAAGGTTGGCGTGATAAATGTGTACTTTTCAGTCCAGTCATCAATAAAGGATCTGTTTTCCACATCAACTTTTTGTTTCATGGCCTTTGAGAGTGCCATTTTACCTGTGTTAAGAGGCCTTTTCCTATCACTTCTGTGGGGTTTGTTTTTCAACTGCTCTATAAATAAAGTTGACTTAATAGAGTTGAGGCAAAATATCTCTATCACTCCTGGTGGTTGACTGTGGTATAGGTGATAGGAGCCTGACTCCTAAAGGCTAAAAATGCATTCAGTTTTGTAATGAATGGGGAAAAAAATTATAAACAAATAAACATCAAATAATAATGTTATGCCAAAATTGGATTTTTATTTAATTGTTATTTGAGAGTCCAGCTCCCAAGGTGACTGTCCGGTAAAATTCTGGCCCTCCGACAAATATAGTTGGTGAACCCTGCCATAGACTGATTAAACTTGAGTTGTGTCCCAAAATGGCCGTTGTCTGGAGGATTACACCTTTTGATTTCGATAACAAAATGGGTTCTGCCACCACCTCAGACCAAGCTTAACATTTTTGCCCCAACTAGTCTTAAGAGTCATAGATCTTTATATTTGTCTTGCTATTTTTCATTCATATAACAGTTTTGTTTATGTAATACACGTGACAGACTCACAGCGCTGCTACTGTGGGTGTAGACTTTTAGTCCTTTTCAGTTTTTTTTTTAACACAGTTTCGTCAACTTATGCCAAGATATATAACACATATATAAAACTCTGATCTCCTTGCCTCTTCCAGCTCTTTGTGTCCTGTCATCTATGGCCACCTGGTGAGTGACAAGATTTAGACCACCAACAGCATTTTCTTCACAGGCTACAAGTGAATCGTTGTGATTTGGTTGAATACAGGAATGCTGTTAACAACAACAGGGCATCATCTTGATTTGTCAAGAATCATTAAGGTTCAGTCCAACATTCTGTATTCTGTTGTGTCCCTAGCTGGTGAAAGCTGCTCTTGCTTTGGCGTTGTTTGGGGGCAGACAGAAACACACATGCAAGAACAGTGTCCCAGTTAGAGGAGACCCTCACATCCTGATAGTGGGAGACCCTGGACTGGGAAAGAGTCAGATGTTGCAGGTAACACAGAAAACACACTAAACACTTTGAGTAAAGCAGTAATGTCTGTAAAAGATTGGTAAAAACACAGTACACAGAACATTATCACTCACTCGAGGTTATAATGTATGTTTACTTTTTGAAGATATGATCTGTTCTACTTGTAGGCAGTGTGTAATGTGGCTCCCAGAGGAATCTATGTATGTGGCAACAGTGCAAGCACCACAGGTAAATTGTTTTAAAGTACAACTCTCCCAAAATCATGTTTTATATACAGGTGGTGATAACACTCGGAACAGTTATTCAGATTTGTTGCAATATAATCAAGTTGTGAATTTAATATTTCATGTTCTTTTTAGGACTAACAGTGAGTTTATCCCGAGACGCAGGAACAGGGGATTATGCTCTGGAGGCTGGAGCGTTGGTGTTGGCTGACCAAGGTAGGAAAGAGAGTGGAAACATTGAATTTAAAAAGTGTATTTGTATATTGATTTTATTTTATATATGTTGATTGATTGTGGTGGCCTTTCTAACACCAGCCATAATTACTTATTTGGAGTAAGCTAGTGTCCAGATAATGTGTCCAGTTTACTTTTGTAAACTGTGATGGAAAATATCTGCTTTAGTATCCTGCCCTGTCTGACTACATACTATGTCTGTACTTTCATCCAGTGCAGCGCTGCCTCTTGGTTCCCCAGGTTTTGAAAAGGCCCATAGTTTCAGTCAAACTATCAGTCAAATTTAAAAAAGCCTTTCAGTGAATTCTGAGAAATAAACAGAATTTGAGATTTCTTCCCATCTCTCACTCACTTGTTTCTCATTTATTTCTTTCTCTACCTCATTGTCTTCTCCACGCCTCACCCTCCTTTTCTTCTCTTTCTTTGTTTGGTATCTTCAGGCGTGTGCTGCATTGATGAGTTTGATAAGTTGGGTAACCAGCAGCAGGCTCTGCTAGAAGCCATGGAGCAGCAGTCTGTGAGTCTGGCGAAGGCTGGAATCGTTTCCTCTCTGCCTGCCAGAACGTCAGTCGTAGCTGCTGCGAACCCAATCGGGGGACATTACAACCGAGGCAAGACTGTCTCTGAAAATCTGAAGTAAGTTAAGACCGTCAGTAAATAGATCATGTTATTTGCGACTGCTGGAGGATGTTACTCTCTATCTGTGCAAATATACAAGTGATTGACTTGTATTTACACTTGCGCATTCTTGTCTTTAGAATGGGCTCGGCTCTTCTCTCTCGATTCGATGTTGTCTTCCTCCTCCTGGACATCCCAGATGAGTCGCATGACCGCCATCTGTCAGAACACGTCATGGCAAACAGGGCAGGGAGAGGCAGAACCAGCAGCGCCATAGTTACCAGGACTAACAGTGAATTAGAGACCTCCATCCTACTAGACCACTCAGACATGCCACTGTCTGAACGTTTGCAGGTAAAAATTGGACCACACTCTATAATGAGTACAGCAGTATGTGTCAAACATCATTTGCATTTATGCAATATGTGTGTGTCTGTGTCAAGATTCCTCCAGGTGAATCTGTAGACACCATTCCACCATGTTTGTTAAGGAAGTATATCAGCTACGCTCGTCAGTATGTCCGTCCTTCGCTGTCTCCTGAAGCTGCACAGACAATTCAAGCCTTCTACCTGTCACTGAGATCTCAAGCTCACTCTGCTGATTCCACACCCATCACCACACGACAGCTTGAGTCTTTAATTAGACTAACTGAGGTAGGATTCTGTAGTTTCAGTGTATTCAGTCTGTTCACCTATCAGCAGCATGTGATGGATTAACACTCGATAACATCGTGTGTTTTCTGCTGTAGATTCAGGCTACAGCCAATTCCCAATTTTTATCTGTCTAACAAAAAGAACAATTTTCTCACCGGTGTTCCAGTTCTTATGTTGTTGATTGCGTGATTTTGTGCAGGCAAGAGCCAGATTGGATCTCAGAGAGACAGCTACAAAGAGTGATGCTGAGGATGTGGTGGAGATAATGAAACACAGGTGACAGTACAAGAATCTTTGTTTGTAGGAGAACAGGAAATATTTTCATTATCAACAAATCTGATCATCTTAATAGTGTCGTCTATAAATTGCCAGAAAATTAAGAAAAATGCCCATCACAGTTTCCTAAAGCCCAGAATGATATCTTCAATTACCTTGTTTTGTCTCCAAAACTTAAAGATATAGAGTTTACCAATACATAAGACAAAGGGAAAAATGGCAGCTCCTCTATTTTCAGAAGAAACTTTCAGACATTTGACTAATCCACTAATTGTTTGAGCTCTGTTGTGTATGTGTCAGCTCAAATAGTAAATGTAAGAGTTTTGGGGAGAAGAAACTTGGATTTTCAGAGATAAGTTGATCTATTTTGCAGCTAAATTTGTCTATTCAGTTCAATTTAGTCTTTCAGAGTTGTTTTTTTAAATAATGGCATACATAGCAATATCTAGTAAGAAAATCAGTATTATATCTTAGTTGTGCTGTCCTGGCATTGAATGCACTGTTCTGACATGTCAGTTTCTCTCTCCTTCTGTGTCTGTGTGTGATGTTGTTTTGCAGTCTGGTTGATACATACTCAGATGGCGTGGGCAATCTGGACTTTGAGCGCTCTCAGCTTGGGACCGGCATGAGTCAGCGCGGGGCTGCAAAACGACTGGTTAATGCGCTGCACCTGCACGCCCAGAAGACCAATCAGAAGCAGTTTGATCTACAAATGCTTCGATCTGTGGCCGACAGAATGAACATCAAGGTAAAAACATTCAGATGCACTGAAATATACATGCACTGGATAAAAACTCTCATATTAACAGTCAGCCAGATTTAACTACATGAAAAGTACAAACTCCTTCATGCAGTTTTCACTCACAGGCTGTGAGGAATTAGCTCCTTAAGCAGGTGGGACTGGAACTGTCATCTAGGCAATTTTTGAAAATAAATCAGAGCTCAAGAGGGCCTCATTTTGGCTGTATGAAAAATTGAGTTTTTGATTTGCTCAGTGAGAAATGAAAATGTTACAATGCTGAAGTAGAAAATCTGATGAAGTTAAGAAACCACATTATTCAAGGCTGCACGTCAGCTCCACCTGAGAAAAAGAAAGAAAAAACTGAATACAGTCAGAGTCTGAATAAACCTTGAAGGAAGTGAGAAACATCCACAAACATTCTCAATAATTCAAACCAGCAGAGTTAAATACGTGCAGTCAGTCCTGGTGCTACACTAAAAAACAAAACCATTGTTTGCATGTTCGATCATTTATTCAGTTGCTGCTTGCTTCCCTCCAGGTGATGGATTTTGAAGGTCTGGTAAGTTCCCTGAATGAGCAGGGTTTCCTGCTGAAGAGAGGACCCAAGCTGTACCAGCTGCAGACTATCTGATCACTGGCGCCTGCAACAGACTCAGAATACACACCTGCTCCCTCCTGCGGACCTCACAACAAGGTCAGTGTGTAGGATAAGGGTCTCTATAGAAAAGAAAAAAAACCTGATGGTGAACTCATTCTCCTGACCACTTTCACCAAACCACCAACCAGCACACTTGACAACCACAACCACCGACAAAGATGGGACAGATCATCCAACTACTAAAGCCTCACAGACAACATCTCTTTGCAACCTCACATCAACCACAGTTTCCTGAATGAGCACCAAATGTATGATTAAAAGGGGAACTAAGCTCAGCTCACGGCAGCACACACACACACACACACACACACACACATCTCTTGCATTTATTTACACACAAAAAGATGTGATTGATCTCGCTTTGGTTGTTATTTTTACGGTACATGGTGACTGTTTCGTTGACTTTGGCTTTTCTAATTCTTTGCAAAAATATTCCTTTTGATACCTACATAATAGGTGATTATACAATGTCACCATTTAGAGTTATATAATAAGTTTTGTTTTCCACACAGTCGACTTTGTTCCGGAGAAACTTTGAATATGCAATTGACTATATTTTAGAAGCTGTTATTTTTATGTAGATAAAATTACTTGTACATATTTATGTATATATGTATGTTGTTATAAAGGTCAACACAATGAACATTCATCCATTGAAGAACACTGAACAATTACAGAACTTTTTTTTTTCACATGTCATGGTATCCACTTCTTGTTGGGTTACAGAGTGCTGATCTGAAAATTGAAAGTGTGCAGTATTTTCATCTTTTCTTTCTCAAGCGCTCTGTGTGTTTTTTGTACAGTATGCACTTTAAAAGGTAACATTAAACATTTCGTTATTAATTAATCATATTTTCCTTTAAAATTCATCATTTTGTTGCTTTTCTACAATTACAAAAATGGGTTTGACTCATTTTATTTGATTTTATACAGTCTATGGTTTGACTGATGAGAAATATTATGAATTTCAAATTAAAATACCACAATACAATAAATATTTACTTTTAGCTCTGAAAACTTATTAAACTTATGAAAATATATGGTTCCATTTTCATATCACATCTATTTAAAAGACTCTTCTCTGATACCTTTCTTTTTGCTGATATGCAATTTCACAATTTCATTTCAAAATAAAAGCCTGGTAAACGAAAGTCTCACTGACGGTTTTACGACACCGCGTGCTGGATCGGTTTACGGCAACATGGCAGCTTGCTGGCTTGAGCAGAGACTCCGTCGGCTCTGACCGTCCCAATCTGAACTTCCAGCATGAAAACGTGGACCGACAGCGCGAGACCCGCAGGTCGGTAACGGAGGGATCGTGACGACGATGATGATGATGACGTGTTTGCGGAGGTTTTCTGCGCCGCTGAGCCGCAGCGCAGTTCGCGGCTCGGTGTCCGCTCGTGCTGCGGGTGTGTGCGGGCTCCAGGCTGCATCATGGCGGCACAGACACACACCTGTCACCGGGAGCACCGAGCTGAGCCGGTTCCCAGTCTGCGGCTCGGGCCTCTTCAGACTCACCTGGACGGACGCGCGCGGCGGCGGCGGCGTCCTGCAGCAGGTGAAGGCGACACCTTGGCACACGCTGCCGGTGTACCGGGGAGGTCACGAGAGGTCGGCGGCCGGTTTCCGATCACTGCTGCCCCCCTTGGCTCGTGGACTTTGCAGCGGAAAGAGCCAGGAGACACCGGACGGCTCCGCGGCGGAGGACAGGGATGAAGCCAGTCCGGTACCAGGACACGGTCTGTTCAAGTTCAAGGAGCTGGTGAGTCCAGAGCAGTTTCTGACTATGTTACTGTTTACCTGTAGGGATAAGAAGAAGGAAACACACACACACACACACACACACACAGGCAGAAACTGATAGAAGATTCTTAGTCAATACAATAAATTAAAAAAAAAACCTAAGTATTGTATTGTATACACAATTTAATCATGATGTAACTAGTTGATGTTTCAAAAGTATACATGTGCTTTCCTTGGAGTATAATGATACAGCATACAGTAGGATTGTTGATACTGATGCATAATGTGTAAGCACCATGTTATTGTTAATGGTGAAGGTGCAGCTGGAAATAATGTTTTACTATTATTTTATATTTTAGCAGGGAGGAAATAAGGATTATAATCTACACACACTTGAAACACAGATTTACACATTTAAATACACATATATATATATGTATCTAAATATAGAGGGCAGCTTTAGCTTTAAGTCTGAAACTCATAATGGCTGCAACAATACTGAAGACAGTCATCCTCCATCCTGTCCTATACCATGTTTTTGAGAGTGACCCAGTCTTGAAATCTAGTTATATGACTCAAGATGTTGTTGATAAAGAGCGAGTCATGTACAGAGGAAGTTTATCATTTGGTGCTGTCTAAATAAATAAAACGTTAGACCAAGTGATGAACGCATGCATAGTAAAAATGGAAGGTCGATCATATCAAAGGTCAGTGCTCAACTGCCCTTTGCCATCAGCATTTACAGTGTTATTTATGACCTGAGAGGCTGCAGAGATTGTACTATGGTCGGCTCTGAACCAGATTGATGAGGCTAAGGTTATTATTCATAGATAGGAAATGTATGATTGCCTATGCACTTGTGATTCTCGCTCCTTTGCCAAACAGGAACTTCACCTGCTTTGAATAGTGGTAGAAAATATGCAGCTGTCCAGACATTTGGAATAGTCCCAGTAAAAAGTGATTGCTTAAAAAAAATGAGCTTCTGGATGTGAAATCAGTGAAGCAGCCAATCGATTCATACCCAGCTCAGAGTGGACGAAGTTTAGGCTGATGTACCTGTTGCATGATGCCATCACTGTGATATGTCTGACTTGCTCAACCCACTGTTGATCTGTAGAGTAACACATGTATCGGATCTGTTGTTCTGCAGTACGAGAACCCATGGACAATCCCCAACTTTTTGTGTGTGTGTCGGATTGTGTTGGCTCCGTTCCTGGGTCATCTGATCATCCAGCAGCACTTTCACCTGAGTCTTGCTCTGTTTATACTGGCTGGAGCGACTGACCTGGTAATGTAGATCCAGACATTTTTACTTAACACTTAGTTTTCAGGTGTTGAGTTACAGACTTATGGAAACTGTGAAGTTATTATAAAAACATATTATACTCCTATTAGCAGTTAAATATTGTTGATTAAATGTTAATATAAGTTGAAATGTTATCTAAACATAATGTACCCACATTAAGGCAGTCACTATTTAAAATCTTGTCATTGTCAACATTTGTCAACATTTTGTCACAGAACATTACCCAGCTTTGATTTCTGTCTGATATTAATCAAAGTGACAAATCGGCTCATTCAGCCATTCACATTACAAGGCACCCTACAAATGTATGTTAATTAAACATGTTTGACAATAATCAGGACATCCCAGACATTCTCAGTGGATCAAGACAGCAAGTTGGGGATGTGTTAAACCTCTCACAGCAAATGGGCAACAAGTCTCCATAATAACCCGGGTGACCCTGAAATTTGATCTAGGATGGACGATTCTTAATTTAGTTAACCCCCGGCGTAAGGATGCCTTGACTGCAGGCCGATATTACTCTCAGATGGATTATTAGATTGGCCTGAACGTCACCTATGTTAAAACTTGTTTCTGTAGACCTTAACAAGCTGTTAATAAAATGTCTTCATCTCTTTCTCTTTTACTCAGTTGGATGGTTACATTGCCAGGACGTGGCCCACACAAAAGTCGGCTTTGGGCAGCGCTCTTGACCCACTGGCTGATAAGATTCTGATCAGTATTTTATATGTCAGTCTCACCTATGCCGAGCTTATACCAGGTATTGGACATTAATCCATGTGGCATATCTAGCAATGTATTACTATCGAAGGTTATTTATCATGTTGTTTATTCTGTTCCAGCTCCACTGACGGCTCTAGTGATTTTCAGAGACATTGGTTTAATAGCTGCTGTCTTCTGGGTCAGATACAAGACTGTTCCTCCACCGGTGAGACACACACAAGTTAACTTAACACTCTTAACAATCACAGCTTGATGAAGTTAATAGAATCTGAGTACTGAGCCTGCAAAGTACAGTATTTGGTGCAAGACCTGCCAGAAGTTTACCTTGCAAGTAAAAAAATAATATAAATGTACTTTAGATTACAATAACCTCTGTAGTAGAGGACTAAAATTAATGTACTTTACAATCTCTCCCTCTTTTTCCTCCAGGTGACCCTTAGTAAGTTTTTTAACCCCTGCTACACCACAGCACAGCTCAAGCCCACACTCTTCAGCAAGGTGACACACACACACACACACACACACACACACACACACACTTATGTCACTTTTGGGGAATTTCCATAGACATACATTCATCTCCTGGAGACTAACCTGAAGGACCACCTGACCTTAACCATAACCTAACCCTGACCTTAACCAATGACCTAAAAATCACAGTTTTCCAAATTGAGGACTCCACTTTTGTCACCAATTACGCCCACTGTCCCGAATCAACTGGTCTTCATTTGTGTGTACGTCCCCAATTTGGACATAAGTGAACACACACATACATACTTACACACACACACACTAACATACACTAACACAAAGCAAACTCCCACTCTCACTCTGCACTGGACTTTTTAACATTTCATACATTGCTCTGGTAAAGTGGAAATTCACCAACAATGGAGCTTTACATAGCAACATTTAGTGAATGTGTGTGTTTATTTTATTGTCAAATTTTCAGGCTCTTGACAGCCACCAGATGCAGAAACTGATCACCTGATACATTTCATTACAAAATCTTTTTCCAAAATGTTATTGTCATTTAGATATAGAGTTGGTGTTTATACAGGTGGAAGACTGAGTACTGTGAAAATTCAAACCACATAGTTGCAGAATTGTTAAAGTGCAGTGCAAATGTCTTTATCAAATCAAATTTACAGTTTGATTACTGAAATTAATTATGGCTACACATGTGAATGTACTGGCATGCAAAGTTTGACAGGTAAGAAAAAAGTAAACAGTAGTGAGAGTTGAAATCAAACCAACAGATCGGACATTGTACTTACTTAACACTGAAAATAATCACCTTGTTAACGTAAAAGTCAACATACCAAGTTCTCAGGACTTGGAAAAGTAAACTCTGTAGCATGAAAAAATTAACACATTAAAATTCATAGCCAAAATATTCCTTTATGGCTCCACTATAAATTCTGAATAATTAATTTTGATACCTTTGACTGTAGAATATAATCCTGGAGGATATGGTGGCTGGCACCAGTTTTTTTTTTTTTTTTTTTTTTTTTATTCAGCTGCCAAAAAGTGTTGCTTTGTTCTTGGAACCAGCCACAGCTCTTGTCAAAGGTGCTACAGGTTTACTCAAAAATAATGAGCCAAGCTTCATTTGTTAGAAGAGCAGGTGAGAGTTTTTGTGCTTTATATAAACAATGTTTTTATTCTGACTGTGTTATTTATTTATTTTTTTGTTAGGTGAACACAGCCATCCAGCTCTTTCTGGTCGCAGCTTCTCTGGCTGCCCCAGTCTTCCAGTATACAGACAGTGTCCTGCTGCAGTGCTTATGGTAAACCACATACACTATAGTCCATATTCATACACAAGCAGGTCTCATCCACTGGCCAGAAGTATCCATAATGTCCTTTACTTCCCATGTAGTGGCTACAACAAAAATGTTTATTTTGCAAAGGGTTTTTGAACGCAAAGGTTTTCATCTCTGTCAAGCCCATAAATGCTGTTTGTTCCAGCAGAGTGTTCAGGTTAAGTGCACTGACTCATTTCAGTCTACAACTCTGGGAGCTGGAGTAGAGATCCGACTCAGGACAAACATTGCATCGTGTCACAGTAACCTACATTTTTTATCCAAATTCACTGTTTAATCAAATGGACACAACAACAGGCATCTGTTCTTTTCCTTCTCCGCTGTACATTTACACAGTACTGGAAACGTTTAAAATGACTGAAAGCAGCCTCTCTGATCAGTAAAATAAGTCATTAACTGATCAATAAAAAACTTGCACTTCGATACAACACAAAAAGGATTCAGTTGATAACTTCATGCCGTCAGTGCTCAACATCATTTAAAATGCAGTAAAGCCTATAGGACCAGCAGAGGTGTTTGAGTGAAATGTCCAGGTGGGGTGTGGGTCTTTAAATGAGGAAAAAAAAAATTGTTCAAGTGCGTGGCTCATGCATGGTGGAGATAGTAAAGCAGTTAACAAAAACCTAAACTCAATTAAACATTAAATGTAAAAATAAATACTATTTTCCAATTCTGTCTTCATGAATGAAATTTCTAAAATACATTCGGAAAATGATGTTTCCAAAGACTTCATATTGTATATCATTTATTGGCATGATGCATTCTGCTGCAGTGTTTTTCTTGCTACTATCACTTGGGGGCACTGAGTTTACATGTAGAAGTTAATTGCACAGTTTTAATTAAAGTTTAATAATATTTTGGTACATTGTTTTTTTTATGTAACAATCAACTACAGCCAGCTCACTGGAGGATAATTAATAATTCCTCACATAACACAGTAAATGATGCTGGTAGCATTTCAAATAATCTTATTTGACCTTTCAATTGATTGAAACTTGTTTGAATTACACTATGTCATACATTGTTTTATATTGCAGGTATGTTACAGCGGTGACTACAGCAGCATCAGGCTATAGCTACTGGCACTATGGCCGCAAGACTGTCCAGGTGCTGAACACCAGATCACCGTGACGGCCACACCAGGAAACACTCAGACAGCAGAACAAAAGCAGCGAATGGCTGCAGCAGAGACACTGATCAGCCATGGCAAAAGCTGAACAGAGAGATGGACGATCGCCAGGAGCTCTGAAACCAAAGAGCTGTGACACACGGAAACCAACCGAGGCCACAGATGTTTCACCGCGACACTACAGAAACGCCGAACAGCAGCTCTGCCTCTGGACTGGCTGTGGACTGGAGACACATACACACACACACACACACACACACACACACACGAATTGAAACAGCAAACACAAATATAGACCATCCATCCACCCACGCACAGTCATATACACTCAAACATGGATGTCAAGTATGTGTTAAGTGATCTGGTGAGAGCTTCTATTTTTTTCTTCAATCAAGAGGTGGCAATGGCAACACGATCACTGTCACGCGATTGTCAGTTTTGTAAACCGATGATTTATGATTAAAAATGAAAATCTGCTTTGGTCTGTCTGTATCTTTATGTGTATGAATGTGTGCAGGGCTATTTTTTCTTGGGAGGGGAAAACAAGACGCATGTTTAATCTTACAACACAAATCTGACGCTTTATTCATTTGAAATCAGCATCAAGGATTAAAAAATGGGTATTGAAAGCGATGACATGACATCAGTGTTGCACAGGACCAGCACGCCTTCCTGGTTTTCATCCATTTGGGGTCCTGAGTCCTCAAAATGTAATCCTAATATTAGAGCTGCATTTTTTTTATCCTATTTGGTAACAAACAATTATTCTAGTAATTGAATAATCAAGATTGCTTGAGTGATCCCTTGAGTCATTTATTTTAATTCCCTAACATTAATCCGTTCCACCTCCTGACTGTGAGGATTTGCTG
This sequence comes from Centropyge bicolor, assembly GCA_037975185.1. Classification (NCBI taxonomy): domain Eukaryota; kingdom Metazoa; phylum Chordata; class Actinopteri; family Pomacanthidae; genus Centropyge; species Centropyge bicolor. Next base: position 27,295 of record JBBMOC010000328.1, read on the forward strand.
CTTTTCTGTGTTCTATTCCTGTTCCTGAATATCATTGCCTTGTGGATTGTTGGTCATTATTTGTGACACTTTATAAACTAAACAAGATTTTGGTTTGGCTAATTTCTCAGAAAATAGAGAAAAATAACCACTACAGGTTAACACCTGGCACAGCTGCCAGGTAAATGAAAAGCCTAATAGGCAATCTCTGGCACATTTATCGCATCACATTCATATTCAGTAATACATGCTGAATTTGATAGATGAAGTAATAAGTACAAGGTGACATCTGAAAATTGCTTATTTTGTTGCGCCATCAGTCAAACCTCTAAAAGTAATCCATTTATAAAATAATATCAAACAGACAAAATCAGCTGAACATCACATTTGAACGAGCTGCACACCTCCAGCCAGTGAGTGTTTGACATCAGTGTCTGTCTTCTGTAATTGTTTGAGCACTGCTCTATGTGTCTCCTGCACAGTTCTATTTATTTATTATCTATTTATCCAAAGCGATACAACACAAGCAAGGATCCAGTTGCAGCACTCCTATCTGAATCCTCTGCTTTTTTCCCTGCACCTTCACCGTTGTGATTGTTAAAATAATCGTAACTGCTGCGATGCTTCTTTCAAGTTCCTCCAGTCTCCAGATCAATAAGCCCGACAAGCCAGAGGTTATTTGGAGACTTGGAGAACGCCGGCGAGCCTGCGACTGGACCTCTCTCGCTGAACTCCTCCATCTGACGCCGCCGCTTTTTTTCCCCTCAAGAAAACTAGTACAATGAGGGAAATGTGGCTGTGTAACCTTTTCAGCTCTTCCACTTATTTCCCAGCAATTTTCTGCACCACTGGGGTAATGCTGTTTCATTACCGACCGTGTGCCGATGACTGCCGGGCTTGTGCGAGTTGTTTTCGTGGCCTTGTGTGGGATGTCTGCTCATTATCTCTCCACTGAATAATTTAAAGTGTCTCATTCTAAAATGAGATATCCATCACGGGGAACAAATTGATACTTAGGCTCATTAAATGACTGTTTAAAGAACTTCTGGTGCTTTTCGCTTTTTCGGATGATAGCAACTTAAATCCATGACACAAAAAGAAGAGACTCCAAGGCACTCTCTTTGTACTATTAAAATGCCTTTATTATATCGGTATGGTCATGTAGACCTTAAAAACACACAACAAAAAAGACGGCTAAATGGACTAAATGAAGAACAAGACTATATACCAGGGGCGAGCGGTCATAATAAGCTATAAATGCAGTGCATGCCCAAGCCCTTCAATAAAATAATTGAAAATATTCATCTGTCAGTGTGTTCTATAATGCAATACCTTAGTTCTACTGTTTTGGTCTGAAATTCCTGCCTTATCTGTCCTGTTTTGTTTGCGAAAAGCTGGAAAGCTGACAGCTTGTTTCGCGCATGCGCACTGTGATATTGAGTAGTACCCGCGCTCGAGGCTGTGTTTACTGTACATGAGCATTTTGAATGGCAAAAAAGCTGTCAGTGAAGCAGCTTATCTGCCAACGCGCATGCTCATAACTGGATTCACTTCAAAACTCTGAGTGTGAGAGTGTCTATTAAAATCGCATTGATGTACTAGTTAGAAAACGGAGCCCCGGAGGTATACAGAGCCCCAGAGGCATCTCACTATGATATAGCGAGGGAACGCCTTATTTATCCCGGTCCCTCAATATAACATAGCGTGGAGGGAACGCTTTATTTATCCCGGTCCCTCACTATAACATAGCGTGGAGGGAACGCTTTATTTATCCCGGTCCCTCGCTATAACATAGCGTGGAGGGAACGCTTTATTTATCTCGGTCCCTCACTATAACATAGCGTGGAGGGAACGCTTTATTAACGCGCACCCACACTATAGAAGGCGTGCCCTCGCCATAATAAAATATTCTGCAACCTGACACCTCCGGGGCCCCGTAAAAAACAATGACGTGTTTTAATTAATAAGTAAATAGCCAACAATTGGGCGCTGGCTGTAGTTCACACTTCAGCATGACCACTGTAACAGGTCACTGCTCGCCACTGCTATACTGTGTTCTTGTAGGGGAAGTTTTTGTCTAAACACTGGTTTAAAGTCTCTAACGTACAGACCACTTTGTGAAATCTTGATGTGTTTTCAACTAATTTTATCGGCTTTGTGCATGCAGGTTTTCTGGGGATGGAAACTTTTTTGAGGCCTATTGGCCTGAATAACACCATTTGCTGGTGGGTCTGCTGGTTGACACTACCTGCAGACCTTGCCTTTAAGTCCATGTGGTCTTATTGGTTGAACACCTCTTTAAAAGGGCCTTTTGCAGCCTGACATCTGTTTGCATGACTTCCTGATGAAGGCTTGATGCCGAAACGCGTTGAAGTGTGTTTTTAAGGTCGACCTGACCATGCCGATATAATAAAGGCATTTTAATAGTACAAAGAGAGTGCCTTGGAGTCTCTTCTTTTTGTTTCAAGGACTTTTTGAATCCCTTTCCAAAGAGTACCTCGAACAAACTCTGCCGAGTCCAGGTAGCACTCCTTTTCTTTGTCAACTTACATCCATATTTGAAAACACAGATTGGAAGTGTATCATTTGGATGTGCTGGATGATGCCCCACAGGCATTTCATGTAGACTTGGGAAAAGCTCTTTAATTAGCCGTATCTCAGAGATGAAAGCTTCAGAAATATCAAACTGTTATTTTCTTCTCAAGCTGTTAGTGGTGAACTTGTGCTCTTCAGGCTTCGTGTGATCGTGATTGACAAATATTGACAGCTTTTGTTCATTCAGTGTCAGTGAGAATGTATTATACACTGACACTTCATTTATTCCAAACTTGATCATGCAAGCTTTAATAAAATCCAGTCTTCATTTTTACAGGACTTTAGAAGAGACTTTTTAATTTAAATAAAATGAATTTTTCAGAGTTAGCAGCTACCACACAAAATTCTCGCAAAATTGACATGTGATTGTGTTTCTGCTCCTCTGGCCACTTCAGAAAGTCGTTCTTCAGAATTGCATATTCTGAAATTATATGAGGCTTTTATATTTAGGGACACATTAACGTAACACTGCTCTGTTGATGGAATTGTTCTTTTCTGGCCGTATTCAAAAAGAATCCATGCCTTCGTATCAGGAAATGACCCCTGTGATATTTTAGTTGATTAAATGTAAAATGGGAGAATTTGTATCTGCTGGTCCAAAATTTTAGTTGTTGCAAGAAGGACACAGCTCAGACCAAGATCACCGGGCATCTTGTTAGAAAACACTACATTTCAGTGATATGCAGCATTTACAGTGTAGAAGAAAGGAAACAGAATCATATGAAATGCAGCTCACTTTATTTGGTTGATTTCGTACGATAGAGAAAAGCAATGAAACCTCTCTTTAAAACTGCTTTAAAATGTCGAGTAAAGTAAAACTTGATCTAGTAAAATAATATTATTGCACAGAACAACAGCGATAAAGCAAGAAGTAATGGAGACATTTGTGGCTGAGCGTTTAATTTGTCATGACTGTTACAGCTTCAGTATCAGAATCAGCTTTAAACCTGAATTTATTTACTTCCTTCACAGTGTCCATTCACCCAGCTGAGAGCATTTTAAGGAGCTGTAAAACCTTTCCCAACCACTAGATGGAAGAAACAGATAAAAACTCTTTTTTACATCAGTTATAATTGAGGCCTTGTTTACCCTCATGGATGTTTTCATTATGGAAGAGAGATGCAATCTCAGCAGCCAATGCTCTGTAAAGGAAATTATATCATGGAATTACATCTTTGTAATGTTGTATATTAGACATGTGTTGGATTTAGTTTGATTCCATTAGCAGTATTTAGTCCTTCCAACATATGTTGATAGACAGGTCTTTCAATATTGCGACTAGTATCATCTAATTCTCAGTCATTAATGTTTATGATTTGTTCAGGATTTTCAGTAAAATGAGAAGCACACAAAGTGTTTTTATAACTGAAATTATAAGTAAACTGACTGAATAAACCTCAGCTTCACCTGTTTAGGAGCAGCTCACTTTAAATTACATTCATTTGTCTGAGAGAGTTTTCTTTTTTTTTTTTTTTTTAGTTTGAGATTTTTTTCGTCATGAAGCACAGAAACCCTGTTTTTCTGCTTGTTTTGAAAATCTTTATTAGGTATTGAGTATATGTGAAAAGAAGCCACTGGCAGTTTCACATTAACACTTGTGCTGTCAGTCAATATTGCGTAACACTTTTTATTGACTTACTGAAATGCTTCAAAATGGCAATTTAGTGAAAGAAGCTGCAGGCAGATGTGCTTCTTTACCACAGAGAAACTGCAGAGAGAAAATGGGAAAACCTGAAGGTGACAATTATGTTAATTTGTCCAGAATTCTCAACGTTCAAAACAGTTTTGCAGAGACATGTGATTAATACTTGTTTTAAATGCCTTTTATGTATTTTCATACATTCTGTGACTTGTTTCATTCCTCGCTCTTCATCCGTCAGTGAGTGTTGCTTTCATTTAACATAACTGTGCTTTGATTTCCTACAAGACGCACTTGAAAAAAAGATCCAGATCTCCAGAGATCATCCTTGTTTTGAGAACACGAGGCCAGGTTTTAAAGCGGATGCAAGGACCAGTGAGAGTATAACAGTGATACAGATTATTTAGTGATGGAGGCGAGAGCAGCCAAGTGTGCCTTCACACTTTACAGCACGGCTCTCCAGAACCCACAGACAGGCTGAATCACACTAACAAGGACAAACTTTGGATCTGTGTGCTTATGTCAGCACGGCCCTCTGGCTAGCGTTCTCTGCAGCAGTCAGTCCTGCATCGAGTGAGAGAATCCTGTCTCCTCCAGAGCTAAAGGAGGCTTAGCTCTGCTCAACAGGATAGATGCTTTATTATCACATTTAATTTACTGAGCGGGAGATAAGATTAATTGGATGTGGAGGAAACAAAAACCAGCAGAAAAGCTTGATTTTGCCGTTGTACCTGGCTACACAGGAAACTTAGCCAAAGGTCAGTCAGGTTGAACCTTTTACAAGTGCTTCAGCTCGTTTTGCTCAAAAAGCTGCCTCCATCATGCTCAGTAAACACTTCACATCATGCAAGAACTAATTGCACTAAGGGTGTGATAGTACACAGTAGAGGTGTGCGATACTGCAAGATTTGGTATCGATTCGATACCAAGTAAATACAGGGCCAGTATCGCCGATACCGATACCAATACTGATACTTTAAATATTTAAGGTTGTTTTGTGGTTTTTCCTCGGGATTTTTTTGTTATAACCCAGGACAGAATTTGTACAAAGTTGAAAGGCGACTGCAAAATACTTTATTATCAAAAACAGAAGCAATAGAGCAGTAAGTAAAAAAAAATTCCCCCAAACATTGTTATGTGTGCATTTTTGTCTTAAAAAACAAAGTGAAAAAAGTTATTATATGAGAGCAAATTAAAACCAAATCTTTTTAGAGGTAGAGTGTTGAGAAACTACAATACAAATATAGAATTAAATTTCCCCCCTTCAGTGCGCTTCTTTTCTGGATTTTTCTCAATTAAAAAAGTGTACAAAACTATCACACCTCAACAAATTTTATAAAAATAAAAAAAATCTGCTTCAGTGTGTGTGAGAGAGAGAGAGCGCGCTGAGTGGCCTGCCGCCGCTGAGTTATGTGACGGTCATCAGCGCACAAGAGGGGGAGGAGGAGCAAAGTGCGCCTGCTCCGCGCTGAGAGTGAGACAGGAGAAGCAGCAAGTCCAGCAGCGACCTGGCTGTTGCCTCTTTGACGAGACCGCACAAGCACATATAAGAGCGAAACTGACATTAAAGTATCGATCTCATCATCTCATCGATCCGATAGCGATACCAACTCCGCCCACCTCTAGTACACAGAGGTCATGGTTTGGTTCATACCTCGGTTTAGGTCATGGTTCGGTGCAAGTTCAAAATACTGTCAGAAAGAGGAAAACATAAGGATACATATCTTTCATCTGGGTGATGGTATTATGTTAGCAAACTCTACAACACTGGAGCTACACAGACACGTCTTTGCAGGCATGTCATCTCCAGTCACCATAGTGTGATTGACTCAGATGCCAATCAGCTTGTTGTACATGAATTTAAGACTGTTCTTTTCTGAGCACCATTTCCCAGCATTCATCAGAGACACCACCACTATGTTATCAAGGTCCAGTCTAATTAGATTCTCAGTACAGCACAAAAATCCGGCCCAACAGTGCATCTGACAGACACTGAATTGAACAAAACTGAGCATTGGCAACTTTATCCTGTGTGGTGTTTCACAGTGGGAGGCAGAAGGATGGACTAGTTTGACAATATGTATGACATGTTCTGTGGTGCTTGCCATGGGATGGACATTCCCAAACCTGGTGGTCTGTCACAGTCGGTGCATACAGCAGTGGATCACAATAGTCAATGGGACATTGACATCCCAGAGGCAAATGTGGGTTGTTGCAAAAAGATATATTTTCTCACTTACCTCCAGAGGTATACATGCAGATAGTTTAGGTTTTATTTGATCAAGTTCGGGGACATCCATCACTGAGATTCTTGCCTCCTCCCATCTGTTTGTGCATTAACCACTTCCATTTACAAAGTCAGCAAACTCAACCCCCCCCTTTACTCTGCATATTCCACAAAACATGGACAGTTTTTGTAGCAACAGTCTCTGCAGTAGAAAGTCGTGAACTAAACCCTCAGTATGTTTCCCAGAGATCCCAGTGAACTCAAAGGGCTTTTTCAGGAAAAGGCCATTAAAGGTAATTAAAAGAAAGCTTTGGAAAAGCTCCTCTCAGAGCGGAGAGGGAAAGGATGCTGCTGCCACAACATCCGGGTGCACTTGACACGTCTGTGGCTACAACAAGTAAACATGTAGGCATTTTCCAGTTGCTACGCAGCTCTGTGCGATCGCTGCCTTTTAAATCTGTGTGCAGGCAGCTCCAGGGTGTGACTGAACGCGTCGTAGGCACTGAGACTCTGTGAGCTGCCAGAGGTTCTGAGCCAAACTTCACTTCAAACTTGACTGGTTATGAAACCCACTGAATCAGAGTCCTTATAGTCCTTACAGCAGGCCTACACACACACACACACACACACACACACACACACACACACACACACACACACACACACACACACACAGCAGCGCCCAATACAAATCCATATGGGTACTATTGCCATGCACACACACAAACACATGCACACGCTCACACACATGCACACTTACGTCTTTTCTGGTCCTGAAATAGCTCCCGCCCTCCCACTCTCCCTTATATAAGCTCCCAGCACGGAGATCTGCTGGTGAAGACTGGGGTGTGTGCGAGCGTGTGTGTGTGTGTGTGTGTGTGTGTCAGTGCATGTGCCTGTTTATGTGTGTGCACTTGTGCGCCTCTGTCTGTGCGAGTGCCAGTGTGTGGGCAGTAGGAGTGTCTTAAGTCTTGTGTGTAAGTATATGTTTGTGTGGAAACATGTGTGTGTGTGTGTGTGTGTGTGTTTCTATCAGTGGGCTTCTCGTGGTAATGCAGTGTGCGGCAAATTAAAAAAACAAGTTCCTGAAGGAAAATTTTCCAGTTTTACTCAACAGTCTTGTGTTTGCAGTTTTGGCCGTCGTCTGAGATTTTGAAGTCTGTCAGAGAGAGCAACACATTCAGTCATACAATGATACAGTTTGTAAAGAAGCCCCATTTTTAAGACTGTTAACTAAACCAAAGTCTTTGGAATTGAAAAGTAAAGGAACTACACTCACACGTTCATTGTACTGGTCCATTATGCTGAAAAACTAAATCAAAATCAGAACTTCATGAAGTTAAAGTGCAATTTTGCATGATGTGTTTTCTATTTGTGGTACAAAACTTGATTTTCAGCTATTTAAAAAAAATCCAGCAATTTTTCAGCTTTTTTTCTGTGTTCTTCAAAAAATATCTGATTTAACAAATATCACTGAATTTAAAATCGACCAGTCTGAGGATATAAAAACCAAGTGAAAAAGAAATTAAAATTATTGCCTTTTTTTTCTATTGAAGCTGTCAAAAACTGTAAAGAATGAAGCTTCATTATATGATAAAACTGGGGATTCATTCACTGTTCAGCCTGTCTTGACTAAACGCTTGTGTTGCATATCCTAATAGACATAAAGCCCAGGTTTTAATCGTGATACTCGGTCTTCAAATTATCATCTGGGAATCTTTGCTCCAAACCTGCCATAAACAGGCAGTGCTTCGCCAGCGGCGGCGGTGTGTGTGTGTCTCCCCCGTTCATTGGACTTTCTGTATGTAAATTCAACACGAAGATCCTGAACTGAATCCTTCCGAGACAAAGCCTCCCACCTCTGCTGCGGGAGCTCCTCACAGCCTCCGTCTCATCTCACCGAGGTGCAACACAGAGCACCTTAACTGCTCTTTTGTGCTGACAGCCATAAAACTGTTCAATGCCTCCCGAGTGTTTACTGAAGCAAAGCGCCTGCTGCGTCTGTGTGAACAGCGCTGGATGGCGGTCGGGATAAACAGCATTTGCACTGTTTTTGCTGTGTGATTGCAAAGTCAATTTTTGTAAGGGAAATTTTCTCCTTATTGAGTAAGAAAGTCGCTAATTATATATAAATAAAAGAAACTCGACGAGATGAATTAGATTTATTTAATACACGCAGCATGGAGAGAAGGCCCCCGTCTTCCACAATGTCCTGGCTTGTACACTGTCAGGTAACAACAGGACAGTAACAAAACATACATCGTGACAGTTGTTGAAACATTCGTTCTCTTAAACCAGTGGCCACTTCCTGTTCCTGTGAACCCCCATCCCCTTCCAAGGGGCAGTGAACATTTGCTGTTCATCGAAACAGTGACCCCCAGAACTAATTTACTCATCTGGCCTCCTCACACAGCGGCATGTTGTAAACCATACACTTCTTTCTCACTCATCTTTCTCACTTTCTTCTGGTTCATAACTTGTTTAATTCACCCGCACTTTTCATATTTGGCTGTAATTATCACGACGATGATGATGATGGACGTAAAGACGACCCTCATGTCCATCTTTTCTTTGCCTTCCTTTTTTGGTGTAGTGCTAAGTTTGTATCAAGTGATTTATTAGTTTTCGTTATATTGCTGATAAATTGGACTGTCAGGTTCAAACATGATTTTGTGCACGTGTCTTTCTATACATTAAAGTGTGAGTGTGTAGGAGGCTGCAGCCTGATGAGGAGGGCCTTGAAAGAGTGTACATCAAATGTGTGATGTGTCATATTTGCGAGTCAGGCAGCGGTTACGGGGTCATGCTGTGACATTGGCAGAATGTTGTATGTGCTTGTTCCTTGTGTGGGAATCAGTATTTTTCTGCATGTGTGGAGGCTTGTGTGTTAAAGCAAACACCTATGTGGTTAGTGTTGTCGGGGGTTTGTGTCTCAATGCAAAGACACTAATGGCACTTACAGATGCTTTAATCACAAAAGGTGATTGGAAGAAAAAGTTTTTTGTGTTTTGGTTATTATTAGTGGTAATCTGATCATTATTGTAATTCTCTGGTTACAGATATTCACATTTGAGGTTTTGCATTTTCTTTTTATGTTTTATATCACTTTTAATTGGATAGATTTGGACTATTAGTCAGACTGAGCAGGCAATTTCAAGACGTCATCTCCAGGAAATCATAATGAGAATTTTTCAACATTTTATTAACATAGTGCAGTTTTTTTGTAAATGTCCCCACTGTGGGACAAATAAAGGTAAATCGTATCTTATCTTAAAGATGAACCAGTATATCAAAACTGGTCATCAGATAGATACAATATTTCTGACATATTTTACCTAGTCAAAATTATGTGACTGTAAGTCTGATTTTGGACACTTAGCATAAACATTTGTTGACTTATTATCTCATAATTATGACTTACCGTGATTTAGACATAAGAAATCCACAATGAGTATTTATATTTTTGTCATTCCCAACTTTGCCTTGATTGGTAGTTTTTCCTAGAACAAATAGACTTCATTAAGAAATATTGTCTGTTTTACCTGAACGGTTGAACAATGAACTTAAGTCTGTGAATCGTTCCAGTGAAAATTGTTGTCTGTCATGAGCTGCATCCGCCCAAAGAGAGATCAGCAAACGCTTTTTGCCACAGATGCATTTTTATGAGCACTCTGTATTTATGTGTCTGTTTTGTCTGTTGAGGACATGTTTTACTGAGATGCTCTACAGAAAACTAGATGTGAAACCAGTGCTTCTTATTAAACTCAACAGGCAGGGACAGATATTACAGATGTTCACAGACTCGTGTCCTTAAATGTCCTTATTTGTCTCTTGATCCTCTGAATCATTACACACATACTCACACTCTAAACCATGTTCTCTTGTTTACTGGACTCTTCATGCACTTAAACTGCCAATATCAGATATTGTGTTTGGAGGCAGAGACACGTTGTTACTGCTTTCTGTCCATTTGTCATTGACTGGAATTTTTTTTTTTTTTTTTACAATATTGTTCCAGTATTCAATTATTGAATCTCCACTGTTGCGCCCACTCTCCTCCTTCCTCTGTTATAATTAGTTGTGTTTGTAAACATGACAAATCTAATTCCAACCTGTAAGTACGCTGCATATTTTGGGCTTTGAGCCAGGCCTCATGATTCCAGTTAAGGATGATTATAACATTACAGCATAAATGATAGTTTAAACAATAGTGTGACTCTTGGGGGGGGGGACCTTTTCTTGTTTCAACATAACAATAAGAGGTTTTGATCATAGACTATATAAAATATGGACGTAGTGTCCGTGACGTCACCCATAGGTTTCTGAAGAGCAAAAATGAAGCAAATCGTAGTGCGTAGCCATCTTTGTAGCCTACCTCCGGTTACTCCAAATATGGACAAAGAGGTGGAGCGAGGGCGGAGCTGAGGCGGGTCGAATGAACGCTATTGGCTGAAAAAAGCTGCTTTATTCGAAATAATCAAACTAGCTACGGCTAACCAGCTAGGTTAAATGCTAAATATCGTTGCTAGCCGGCTAACCCCACGACGATCTCTTTCCCAAACTCAGTGACTAGAATTAGCCGGGGTGACGCCCTTTAGACCGTCAGTGGCTAGCTGTCAATCAAAGTGGCGCCACTTAGATTGACAGCTATGAATTGTGCATAATGATGTATGCTGTATATTTTAAACGAACGCCTTATAAAAAAATCCCCCCCCCCAGAGTTGTCATGGAGTAGAAAAACAGCTTATGAGACTAGAGCCATGTTTTGAACCAGGCTGTAAATATGTTTTTTTTCTGTGGTAAAATCGGACATTTTAACATGGGGCTCAAATGTAATTGACTCCCTTCTGCAGCCTGCTCTAGTGGTTATTCGAGGAACTGCAGCTTTTTTTCACTTCCGCATTGGCTTCATTTTTCAGCAGCGGAGGTTGCCGCTTGGTTTTGATCCAACACCGTGTGATATCAGATCCAGAATCAGGAGATATTGTCTTATTATGTGTGCAAGAGCCATGTGTCATTGATTATTAAGAGGTGAAAACATCATTAATAGGCTGCTTTCTTAATGCATTTTACCACTGAATGATTTGCCAAACATTAAATTTCAATTTTACTGTTTTTAATAGTAAATGTTTGCTGTGTGAAGTCTCTGAACCACCAAAGTGATGACACACGGACACAGGAGCTGCAGAGAAGCAGAGAGCGCATGACTACAAAGAATGTGAACAGAATATGATCTAATGTGGGATGGATCTATTTTTTGATACAGGTCCTATTGATAAAACCCTTAAGCGTTGAAACCCTTTTTTCCCAGTTTGGTGTGGAAGATTTTCACTGGCTTGCGCAGAGCCCTGACCTCACCACCGACGCTGACTGCGAGCCAGGCCTTATCGTCCGACATCGGTGCCAAATCTCACTAATGCTGACCGAGAGCAAATCCCTGCAGCCAGGTTCCAAAATCCAATGCAACCAGAAGAGCGTGGGCTGATATAGCAGCAGATTAATGTGGTTTAGAAGAGAGAATCACATATGGGTGTAATGTTCGCTGTCCACATACTTTTGGCAATGTGGTGTGTATTCAAAAGTGGCCTCATTTGACCGAAATCCTGGTTCAGTTTGATTCACCCTCCGCTGAATCGCCCACTCTCCTTCCCTTTTCTCCCACCAGCTCTTTATTCTCTCTCTTTTTCCTCCTTCCTCTCCTCCTCTCTTCATCTCTCTCCATCTCTCCCACTCTCTTCTTTCTTTCTCTCTACCTCTCCCAGTCGCTCCTGCTCTCCCTCTCTTATCCCTCCCCCATCTGTGGGAAGTTGCCGTTGTGCGCATGTCGCCGATGAGTCAATTTGTGGAGGCAGTGCACGCACGCACACACACATGAACACACACACACACACACTCACACACACACACACGTATCCTGTCTCCCACGAAGGCATCTGTTTCAGTCTGTCTCTCTGTGAGATGCAGCACCAACAGAGGAGAGAGGGGGAGACAAACAGAGGGAGGGAGGGATAAGAAAAAAGAGGAGAGAGGAAGGAGACACAGAGCAGAGAGAGAGAGGAGAAGAGAAGACAGAAATCAAAAAAGAGTGAACAGAGAGAAAAGGGAAGAGAAGTGCAGCCAAGACGGGATCTGAAGAAGAGAGGATGCTGATGCAGCCGAGCGCCTCTGACTGACTTCTGAGGAGTTTGGGCTCGGACATGACAGAGATGCAGCATCCGAGTGTCTGAGCATCTCCAGTTTGTGTGTGTGAGAGAGTGTGTTAATGTGTGTGTGAAGCCATGGCGAGCGCTCAGCCGGGGGTCCATGCATTGAAACTCCAGCCTCCCTCCGTCTCTCAAACGCTGAAGAATGGAAGCAACTTCATTAAATGGGACGAGGTAAGGACACTGGTTCTCCTTTAGTACTTCATGAAAGAAACAAGTGCAACCCAAAGATCTTAATGTGAGCTTTTTAATCTCATGTCATTCTGGGCTTTACTTTTATTTTTGCAATGCATACATCTATTTTGGTGATGTGACAGTATGATCATCATTATGTGCAACTGAACTGAATCCAGTTGAAACGAATTGGAGTGACAGAGAAGGAGGAGGAAGAGGAGGAAATGTGCCATGTTGTCAGATGTGTTTACTATTCATTTGTTGATTGAGCTTTGGCAGTAAGTACCTGTGGATTAGACGCCAGCAAGACAGAGAGTGTGAAAGTGTGTGTGTGTGTGTGTGTGTGTGTGTGTGTGTGTGTGTGTGTGTGTGTGTGTGTGTGTGTGAGTGTGTGTGTGTGTGTGTGTGTGTGTGTGTGTGAGTGAGTGAGAAATGCAATCCTGGTCAATGTCTCTGTTGCCACCTGTTGGTATGGAATCTATCAGTATGCATTTACTGTACTGTGAGAGTGTTTGTGTGTGTGTGTGCATTTTGTGTGTGTGACACACACATGCAGAACTCCTTCAATGCTGTCACATGCAAAGTCAAACACATGATTTTAGGTACAGTACTGGTGGAGTTGTGCGTGTTTGTGTGTGCAGGGTGCATGTTTGTGTGTGTGTTGGTATGCTGACGGATCCTGACTATTGAGAAATGTGCTGTCCGGTTGCCATGGTAACTGGCATGGTTACCACCACCTAAACAGATCAGATGTGTGTGAGAAAGAATGGATGTTTGTTTGCTCTGTGTGTGTGTGTGTGTGTGTGTGTATAAATCAATATTTTGAGCCATATAATATCATGAATCATACTCATGGAAGAGTTAATCCAATATACTGTTGAATCTATGCACTGTGATTGAACCTGTGTGTGTGTGTGTGTGTGTGTTTTGATATTTGAATTTCTCCAACATGTCGAGCTGAGCTTTATGAAAAATAGAATTGGTTGCCATGCCAACAAGTGACAACCAGGAATCTAGTTAACCATCTTCTGAGCTTTTTTCTTCTAGTTTTCGTTCTTTGGGATGTCGGCTGCTCTGCTCTGAGGAAAGCAGCTCAGACAGAAGAACCCGTCACCTTTTCAACAAACATGCAAAGAAATATGCAGAACTTCATAAGCACAGACACGTATACAAATATCTCTCACAAGAGAGAGGACGAAAGCCTGAAGCTGGCCAGCATGCATGATCTTTTTCTAAATAATCCTAAAGTCAAAGGAAAAGCTGCATTTTCTACTCTACACAGTATGGAATGAATTTAAACTGAAATATTTTGTTATTTCTGTCGATATGCTTGAAATTTTAAGTGATTATTTTTGCTTATAAAAGCTGAAAACCATTTGATTCGGGCCAAAATTTTGACCTATCTCTGACCTAATTTAAAACTGTCACAACCATTGAAATGAACACTTGTTTACCTATATATACTTAAAGCCTAACTTAGAGTCTGCTGCTGGATTTACTAACCTGAACAAAATCATGTGTTTAAAACAGCTCTCACCGCATTAATTCTTGCCTTCTTCTTCTCTTGAGTTTGTGACTTGAGTTTGGCTGCGAGCTTGAAGACATCGTTGTCCTTATGGCTGCTGTATTTGCTGCCAAGACTTGAATGAAATCATTTCAGTAATCACAGTTTAACACCAGTTTAAACTAGATTTATTAACTCGTGCAAAGGCTTTTTCAGACAGCAGACCTGCTCTGCCTCGGTCCACCCGCAACCAATTACAAACTGTCATGGTGGGTTACTATGGCAACTAGGACAATAGTTGGATGTGATGAAAACTGAGCAGAGCTGAAGTCTGTACTGTGTGAGAGTTTCACAGTGTCCACAGTCTCCCCCTTGTTCACTCCCTCGATGTTCCCTGCTTGATGAGCAGGTTGAAAATGAGATCCAGGACGTTTATGAATCATCGTTTTGCACAACTGCTGGCAGGTGTAGTGTTGCATAATGGTCTTTTTTACCAAAACGACAGAAACAAGTGAACAGTGATGCTTTTCATTATGACAGTGCTGCCCGAAGTGGAGCCTACATGGACCCACTATAAGAAAAAAATAATGAAAAAATAACTTTAAAAACTTATATACAGTGCTGTTTTATTCTGTTTTGTTTTTTGTGAGGTCAAAATACTCTTGAAATACAACCCTGACTCCAGTAAAGTTGGGACACTGGGTAAATGCTGATATTTGACCGCTGTTTGCTGTTGTGATTATATTTTGTTTTCTGACTCTTTTCACTGTTTCCCTCCATCTTTCTCTTTAGGATCTGTCTACTGTGAATCCTGTGACTCTACACGTGGATTCACATGGATTTTACCTGTACTGGACCGACCAAAACAAGGTTGAGCACACATACATACAGACACACACACAGATGACGAGGAACAGATTTAGCTTCTAAAAAAAGTTCATTAATTAAGTCCAAATTTGACTCCTCAATCTGGGTAGTTAAAACACCAGAATTGGGACTTTGATTAGACAGTTCTGAGTCAAAGACTAATTACATATTAGTTGAAATACACCTGTTACAATCCCCTCTTATTTAAATTAGACTGGGACAAATATTCTTGCATAAAAAATTGTTTTGCATAGAAAATGTTACTTAAATATAACTATGTGAGAATAATCAGGAAAATGTACTTTGTGTTAAAAGTAAAAGTACTCAATGTGTAAAAATGGCTGCTACTGTAACAGCATTTTATATCATTACTTTATTACTCATGTATTGAGAAAGTAATGAGTCATTTAATGTGAAAACAGGATGTCACTGTTGTAGTTGGTTGAGCTGGATTTCATTGTTGTGCACATCATGATGCTAACGCTTTTTAGCTTCTGCAGCCTGTTCTTCAAGTGCATTACATCTGGACACCATAGATTTAGTCACAAATAATATACACTAATGACATAATTGGGGATTCTGTCAAAGTTACTGATGAAACTGTTTCACACATCAGGCCTGATTTTTTATTTTCAGAGCATTCAGGGTTTTTTTTGTTTTTTTTAGATAGCATTAAGTACAGCGTGTATTAAAGGAACACAGAAACTGAAATTGCTTATAATATATTTACAAACACACACACACGCAGACTTGCCCTAATCATCACAACAGACAGCCTGACCCTAACCTTAATCTAACTGTGACTCTAAAACCAAGCCTTAACCCTCATAAAACAGTCTGGACCCATGGGGACTTCATTTTTGTCTCCATGGTGACAGGATGCCCCCATGGTTTAGTGTGTAGTCAGGTTAAAGTCCCCACTGGGATATATAAGTACACACACACACACACACTCATTCTCTCCAGGTGGCCTTAAATCCGTAGCAGGAAACAGGATGAAGCAGATAACAGCGGACTGTGTGTGTGTGTGTGTGGTTCTTTAGGAGACAGAGCTGTTGGACCTGACCTTCGTAAAAGATGTCAGAACAGGGCGGAGCACCAAAACACCCAAGGTACCTCACCTTTAACCCTTCATGTGTCAAGTCTGTGCTGTCTCCTGCCCACACTGCCTCCCTTTAGAGATCACTTCACTCCTTCATCTCTGTGACCTCTCACTCCACAGTTGGATGCAGAACAACTGATGTTTTAATCAAGCCGTTTTCAGTATTGTGTTATTTTGTGGCTGTATTAGTTTAGTATGAGTTTGCTATTTAATGTATGTTTGATTCTTTTAAGATGAGACTTTCTGCTTTTATTCATATATTTCTTCTATCGTAAGTCGTATTTAATGCTTTTGTGTCCTGTCATTATGTTTTATCTTCCTGCCTCATGAAAGCTCTCTGTGTACGTTGCGTCTATAAATAGCAAAGAATGTGATATATATTGTTCCCTGGCAGTGCTTCAGTGGTTCTCGAATGATTTTAAATCATGATTACCGCGGCTTCTCCACAAATCTCCAATAATCTCCTCCTGTTCCTCCACTACCTCCGCAGAAAT
Organism: Centropyge bicolor; assembly: GCA_037975185.1. Taxonomy (NCBI): domain Eukaryota; kingdom Metazoa; phylum Chordata; class Actinopteri; family Pomacanthidae; genus Centropyge; species Centropyge bicolor. The sequence continues at coordinate 44,079 of JBBMOC010000328.1, forward strand.
TGATGTTCATATTTTAACATTTGCTGTAGCAGAAGAAAAGCTCCTTAAAAGCTGCAGGAGTCCTCCTCACTAAGTCTCTACAGTTTGGGCCAGAGGAGGGAATTAAACTTATTGTGATCACAATTAAATTCTTAAATAAAAATATATTAATACAACTTGTAAGATGAGGTAAACAGGAGACTGCAGTGGATTATACTGTGTGTACATATTACATTACAGCAGAAATCTAATCAGTTAAAATTAGTTCAACTAATATAAGTGATATTAACATTTATGACTAATTTAACATTGACTTGAATTCATCGCTGTTTTGTCATGATATTTTGGGCAATAATAATTTAGTTATGTCATATATTATTGGATCAGAGTGGCCTGATAGTCTTTTGTACACTCGTGACTAAATGAATGCAGGGCCAATTATACGTGCACTCCAAAGCCCAACACATTGGCACTTTGCAGGGGAGCCGCAGAGTTTCCGCATGAATTGACACACGTCCCTTGTGCCAACTTAAACTGACAGCTTCTTCAGCCAAGGCACAAAATACCGCATGTACCGTTAGCATGGTAAACAACATGGCTAACACATATCTTTCTGATGCCTTGTCATGAATTCAAATGGGGAAAACAACGAGTGTCCTAGCCAACAAACTGTCCAAAGATCAAATTAAAGTTACATAGACCCAAAGAAACAGTAGCTTTTTTGTGTGTTAAATCAATAAACCAATCGCTGATTTTTAGGAGTATAGTGAGTTAGTTCTACTTCTCATTCTCAACAAGCAGCATTATCGCATCTTCAGCAACACTTCCTGCAACAGTTTGATCATCAGCTGATGTTTCTCATGTTCCACCTGCGCTCAGTTTGGGCAGATTTTCCCACCTTTGCCACTACATCACGTGCAGCACATTCACATGATCTTTCACAAACATAGGCTATTTCACAATGTGAGTGTAAACATTGATAATCCATGAAACGAATAATGTTGTTTGGACACTTTGTCCATGAGCAGATGTGTAATTTTTAAGTGGTCTCCAGTGTGGCTCTGCTTCAGCTGACAGCTTTTACTCTGTGTCGTCCAATAGGAGGCCAAGCTGCGGGAGCTGCTCGATGTGGGAAACCTGGTTGGCCGGCTGGAGAACCGCATGGTTACTGTGGTCACGGCTGCAGACCTTGTAAACGTCAACCACCTCAACTTCATCGCTTCACAGGAGGATGAAGCAAAGGTACTGCAGTCACTGCAGTGATGATGTCAGAGACTCATGATGACGATGATGATGATGATGATGATGGAGTGTCTGATTTTGGTAGGCATGGTGTGAGGAACTGTTTTCTCTGTCTTCCAACCTGCTGAGCCACAATCTCAACAGAGACCAGAGTCTTTTGAAAGCGTGAGTGCACACACACACACACACACACACACACACACACACACACACACACACACACAACAACAACAACATGCATTTACACACTTTAACAAATTATCTCTACTGACAAATATTGCACGATTGTCTTGTCTGTGTATCCAAAACTTGATATTATATTTTATTCCTTTGTGCCTCAGAGCTCCACTGTTGTCCAAAATTGATTAAAACACACTGGGTGACATGATCTTTTATTGCCATGAACACACACACTGTAGTTTATTTTGAGTCAATCCCACCTACACCATCCTGCTGCCTTAAATACTCACCGGAGCACCAAATGTGTTGTAATCTGCTGCTGAAAATAGTCCCTAACAATTCACCATTTCCTTCTGCTTTAGAAAGTTTTACCAGCACACTGCATGTTTGTGACCTGTTATTCAGGATTTACATCCTCAGAAACCACAAAGATGCATTGTTGTTTTTGATCATTGCTTGGGATTTGTTGACAGTAAGAATAACACAGCATAAAACAAGTCATATCCTTTAAAGTTATCTTAAAATGCAAAGTTTCAAGGTCACCAAAAGGACCTCCATTAAACTGAAGGTGGGAAGATCACAGTAAATCCTCTCATATATTCACTGTCATCCTGTATGTTAAACTTTTCCTCATTTTGCTGGCGCTCACGAAACCTTGTGATATACAGCTCCGAACTTGTACTCCCTCTTTGTTCCAGGTACGTCAGGTTAACCCTCCAGCCGAACGCCGAGGGGAGAATCCCTGTCAAGAAGTGAGTTCCTGCTTGTTATTACCATCCTAATCTTTAATCAATGCCTCTGTCTGAGTGTTAACTTTGAGACACACGTTACAGTAGATGGTCGAGGGTGTGTGAAAATAGCTCGTCGAAAATCTGCAGAGACCGCACAAACTGTAACTTTGCTCTTTCCTGTCCCTCGCTTCCAAAAATAAACTTAATTCCATGTGCACTTGGGAAAGCAAAAACAGGGACAGGATTCGTGAAGGTGCTTAATTCAGCACTGACCTGGTAATCAACCACTGACAGAGCGTGAGATGGATCATACAGTTATGAAGGAAAGCTGTATTTTAAGGCAAACCAGGAGCTGAATTAAGGTCAGTGGATGTGTGTTGGAGGTTAGGTGAGGAGAGGGGAAGCTGAATGGAAGAGAGGGTTTAGGGGATGTTGAGGAGGGAGGAAGTTTATATTGCTCAGGTGAAAATTGTTAAAGTGATATTTTTAGGAGATGAGGAGATTTTTCAGGGATTGTGATTGTTAGAGGACAGAAGTCTGAAGATACTTTAAGAGTTCAAAATGCAGGTTTTTTTCTGTTGGTGACATTTCATGGTTAAGGATGAACTGATGACGGCGTGATGTCATTGCAGCATCGTTCGACTGTTTTCATCAGACAGAAAGAGAGTGGAGAACGCCCTGGAGAACTGCCGACTGCCCTACAGCCGGGTAAACACTTCACGTTGTGTTATTATTAATAGTGGCAGTAAATAGTTGATACACATGAGAGTTTATAGTTTAACCAGTCAGAATATGCCGAGGACGCACGCTTTGAAAAGCTGCATTCATATAAGACACACACAGTCGTCTTCAGCTGTGTGTGTCTTCAACTTTATCCTTCTTTTTTTTTCTCCGTTTTCTGTTTGTTGTTGATGCTTTCATCCGATCCTTTTCGTCCAGAATGACTCACAGTGCATGCAGGGGTGAAACGTATAAATATCTGGGTCATCAAGTTTCGAAGCAACCAGTGAAAAACAGAAATGTCAGATTCTCTGCTCACACTGAACATTCCCGTGAGCGCTGAAAGATTATTTTTTAATGGAGAAGAGTTGGGGAGATGAATCGAAGATGAGGTGAAATGGTTTATTTGTTTTGAAGGTTTTAAACTTTAAACAGCAAGCAGGTAGATGATAACACACAAGGAGATTCTGGAGACATTAAAAAGATGTGGTGTTAATGTCTGTGTCCTACGTATATATTCAACAGGGCGACAGTATCAAACTGGAGGACTTCACACTTGAAATCTACAAGAGCTTTTTGGACAGTCTGTGTCCTCGTTCGGAGCTTGGCAACATCTTTAAACTGCAGTAAGTATTTTGCAAAAATCCTCCACCTTATTTACAGCTGCAGTCACTGACCTCTGCCCAACTCAAATCTTTAATAATGTGGAACAAGCTGCTCTATAAAAATAAGCTTTTTTTAAAGAGTGTTGCTATTTGCTTCGGGCCAAATTCTCTGATATGTGAAGAATAATGAATAATGATTCATCTACTGTCCCACTTGTACACAGAGATTAAACAGAGGCTGTGTCTTTAACTCAAACAGTATTAAGTCAAGATCCGAGTACAGTAATGATTATTACAGTTATTGATTAATCGCAAGATTATTTTCAATGAATTTCTCTATTAAAATTATTTTTTTAGTTATAATTAGAGTTAATTTGTCATTTTCCTCTCAATCATTTTGTCTGAACTAAAACAAAAAGTGTCAGTTTATTATGATGTATGATGGAAAATAGCTGCAAATACAAAAACTTATCCTAACTAACTTAGCCAATAGCTGATTGTTTCAGCTCTAATTTAAACATTATTTTTCCTCTGGACTGATGAAATAGTACTGTTACTTTGTCTAAAAGACAAGATCAGCTTTGGAAAAGTTCATTTAACTTGCACTAATCTGTTTACATGTCGTTTGATTTAAGACAACAGAGCTCATGTGAAATTAACATGGCAAAACGTGTGGACATGTACGAGGATAATAAAAGACCATGTAAGATGTTTTGAGGATCTGTAGACATCCTGTGGTGACCTCAGCCTTGACCCTGCTCTGGTCTGCAGAGGAGGGAAGGACGGGTCGCTGTCAGTCGATCAGATGACCGAGTTCATCAACAACAAGCAGAGAGACCCGAGGCTGAACGAAATCCTCTACCCGCCTCTTCGGCCGGCGCAGACCAACACTCTCATGGAGAGGTACCAACATGACCAGGCACAGCTGAAGCAAGGTGGGCATGCACACACACACACACACACACACACACACAGATGTTCCTCTTTATCATCTGCATATTTGCTATTTAATATTCCTAAATAGCTAAAGATGCCATTAGCGAGTCTGCAGCGTTTGTTAGCAACATGTACTTTGGTATGTGGACATGTGATGATACTAAAATACTCTTCTAAGCCACCCACACATCCACAGAGAGTAAACGGCTAAAATCAGCCCTTAAGGTGCTCACATTTGTGTTGGATACTGCCAAGAGTAAAAGTTGGCATCGACTTCGAATCCAGCATGATATTTTTGTAAGATAGATAGATTTTTGAGATGTATTTATGAATATGTGTATGAAATTAAAATGAAGATGTTATTTTAGTCAGACATTGTTACATTGTTTGAAAGTACTTTGCAGCAAATCTGGTTCAGGAAAATTTTTGCAGTGTTTAAACAGTGTGTATCAAGATTCACTGTATTTCCAAAATCTCCCCAATATGATTTTTTTTTTCTTTTTACTTTTAGCTGAAAATGTCTGCATTAGGCCTGAGGAGAGCTTTTGTTTGCTTTCTGTAACAAAGCAGGAAGATTTTTTTTTTCATCTCTACTAGGGCTGAACGATTATGGCCAAAATGATAATCACGATTATTTTTATCAATATTGTAATCACGATTATTAATCACGATTATTCATTATGTTTGGTAAAACGTACCTTTTTATTGCACTCTTTTTTAAACAAACAAGTCTTCAAATTGAAACTTAAAATAATCATAAATCATAAACAATAAACTAAAATTTACCCAAAGACAAAGGGAAAAAATAAATATGCTACTGCAAAATGCAATTATAAAGTGCAAACAAACAGAAAATAAAATAAAATGAAATTGTATCTTTATAGAGGGTCTTCAGGCTGACTGCGAGGCGGCGGTCGCCTGATGCTTGGGCACATCCGCGACTCGGACGAAAACGAACACATTTCCGCTTGTATGTCCCAGCCAAAAAAGCTGCAGTTCCTCAAATAACCGCTAGAGCAGGCCGCAGAAGGGAGTCAATTACATTTGAGCCCCATGTTAAAATGTCCAATTTTACGACTGAAAAAAACATATTTACAGCCTGGTTCAAAACATGGCTCTAGTCTCATAAGCTGTTTTTCTACTCCATGACAACTCGGGGGGGGGGATTTTTTTATAAGGCGTTTGTTTAAAATATACAGCATACACCATTATGCACAATTCATAGCCGTCAATCTAAGTGGCGCCACTTTGATTGACAGCTAGCCACTGACGGTCTAAAGGGCGTCACCCCGGCTAATTCTAGTCACTGAGTTTGGGAAAGAGATCGTCGTGGGGTTAGCCGGCTAGCAACGATATTTTGCATTTAACCTAGCTGGTTAGCCGTAGCTAGTTTGATTATTTCGAATAAAGCGGCTTTTTTCAGCCAATAGCGTTCATTCGACCCGCCTCAGCTCCGCCCTCGCTCCACCTCTTTGTCCATATTTGGAGTAACCGGAGGTAGGCTACCAAGATGGCTGCGCACTACGATTTGCTTCATTTTTGCTCTTCAGAAACCTATGGGTGACGTCACGGACACTACGTCCATATTTTATACAGTCTATGGCCCCAGCCCGAAAGCCGGCCGCAATTGCGATTTGGAAACTGGCTACCGGCACTAACGATAACCCCGCCCCCAGCTCTTGACATAGTCTGTGCTGAGTTCTGGACCAGCAAAGACATGGTGCCTGCCAAGCACTGGTTTTTAGCACCTGGAGCCGGTGCTTACGCGGTGGAAACACGAAGTCAGGCACTGGCTCCGAACTAGCACTAGCACCAGCGCGGTGGAAAAGAGTCAACAGTAGATGTTGCTCCTTTACGAGGCACTAGCAGCTCCTCACTGCCACTGCCTGCTGCTCCCGACATTGCACTCTCTCATAGTTTAATCATTTGAAGCTGCCACTGCTGCAGGGTTCGCTCGCTTGCTGTTTAGGCAGCGTAATGATGAGGCTAACCTATGGGTCGCCCCCTGGTGGTTGGCTGACTATTGGGTTGAGAAAGTGCTTGATTTGACATGCAACAGAGCTCGCTTTTTAAATGTTAAAATCACCGACGATCATCTTAATTTAATCGTGGCAGCCAAAATCGTGATTGTGATTAAAATTCGACTAATTGTGCAGCCCTAATCTCTACCAATTTATTTCTACCAACCTTCAGGGCATCAGATCACAATACACTCATATAGATCCGTATGGAAGGTAATGCTGTCTAGATATTAGGACATGTTAGGTGTTACTGGACTTTTTTGTCAAGTTTAATTGACTAAGTTTTCAGATCTGAAATATTAACCAACGAGCTGTTAAGAAAGAGTCTGAAAAGGACACTTGAGGGTGCATCAAATATTTATACCAGAGAAATACCACAAAGATGAATTTGCTCACTCTGCTTTCTTTGCTTTCTTTTATTCTTTTTTGTTGCAATGTGTTTCTTACTTTTATGTCCTTATAATGTGTGTGTGTGTGTGTGTGTGTGTGTGTGTGTGTGCGTGCAGGCGTCATCTCTCTCCAGGCATTCTGCAGTTATCTGTCCAGTGATGAGAACGGAGTCATCCCACCAGAGAAGCTGGATCAGTCTGAAGACATGAGCTTCCCCCTGTCTCACTACTTCATCAATTCGTCACATAACACATACCTGACAGGTACGCACACGCAAACACACACACACACAACCCCGTCTAAGCACAATACCAGCAATGGATCCATTAAATTGCATTAAGAGATTGATGCATTCAATGGCTGTTTGATATTAGGTGGAAATTGAACATGATTCTTCACAGGAATCAACAAGAAACTCAAGGATTTTACTGGTGTGAGAGGATTCATCTTAACATCCATCAATGAGTGTAGAATAAACTGTGGGCAAATCGTGCTTTGAACTGACTGTAGTGCTTCGCTATTTATTTATTCAGTTGGCTGATGTGAACAGCCCAGAAGGAAAATTACACTCAGGACCTTCAACACATCCAACATCTCTGAACAAGATGACAGTTGAGATTCTGTGAACGGAGCAGAATGTCAGGGGAACACAAAGCTCCACTCTGTGAGCCATTACAGTTCATTATAGTGGCACCGAACTCAACCACATCTCAGAAAGTCACCTCCGCTGAACACCTGATGTGCATGTGTAACAGTAAAATACAAGGTCTGCGCTGGTATTGTTTTCCATTACTGTCTTTACATCTGTTTCCTGAGTCATCCGGCGTTGAAGTGTTTCTAATCACTGACATTGTGGACGAGAGGTAGCTTTACTTTAATCTGTCCTCATTTTATCTCTTCTTCTTGTGTTGTTGTTTTTTTTTTTTCAGCGGGCCAGCTGGCAGGAAGCTCCTCAGTGGAGATGTACAGGCAGGTTCTTCTGGCCGGATGCCGCTGTGTGGAATTAGATGTATGGAAAGGACGAACTGCTGAGGAGGAGCCCGTCATCACACACGGGTTTACCATGACATCAGAGATCTCTTTTAAGGTGTGTGAACGTTGTTGTCATCTGATTGGTACTCATCTATTTATCACTTTTGATATACCATTTATTTATTTATTTCTAATCTTAACCTGGTGTAGATGCTTTCATGGTTTTCTTGCTGCAATATTCAGCCAGTTTGCATTAAATGAGCTCGAAATAGATATTGTTTAAAGGCAAAGTTGAAACATTATTTTCTCCTATCCTGCAATGTGCTGATGTCATGTCATGATTTTTTTCAGGAAGTGATTGAAGCTATTGCAGAGTGCGCCTTCAAGACTTCACCTTTCCCGGTCATACTGTCCTTTGAAAACCACGTGGACTCGTGAGAATCTCTGTCATTATTTATTGTTTAATTTATGTGTCAACTAAGCTACATGGATAGATTACATTACATAATTATGTTTCTGTCTGTCTGTCTATCTGTCTGTCTATCTATCTATCTATCTATCTATCTATCTATCTATCTATCTATCTATCTATCTATCTATCTATCAGTTTGAAGCAGCAGGCTAAAATGGCTGAATATTGTCAATCTATTTTTGGAGAAGCGTTGTTGATGGATCCTCTGGAAAAATACCCTGTAAGTAATGTACAAGCACACACACACACATACGTACATAAAACAGACAAATGTTATGTTGAATATTTAGTAACTGCTGAACTCTTTCAGATGTTGTGTTCTTCTGTGCTGTCGTGTGTTTGCAGCTGGAGTCAGGTGTCCCCCTGCCCAGTCCTCAGGAGCTGATGGGCAAAATTCTCATCAAGAACAAGAAATCCCACAAACCGTCCAATAACACAGACACCAAAAGACTGACGGACCAACCTGCCAATCAGAGCAACGAGCCAGTGTCTCCTAGCAACAACACAGGAGGTAAGACACAAAGACACAAGGACTTTTTTCAGGCGAGAAATCCATGTGAAATGTGTTCATCTGTGACACACGGACAGTCTTTGTATCAAAACACAAAACAGACTCTAATGAGGTTCTCAGGTTTCCAGCGCTGAATATGAGCGGGAAATATTAATACCAAAAAGTACTCAGGCTTCATTTTAGCAGCGCTAATTGTCAGAGAGTTTTTTTCATGTGAATCTTTCTGTTCTGAAACTGTTGCCACATGCGCAGACATATGTCCTCACAAATATGAGTCACCACCATTATTTTTGAAAAGGTACAATGACGGTGCTGCTGCCGATGACTGGTGTGTCGAGATTCAGACCACCGAGAATATTTTTACATATTTATTGAACAAATCCAAGCAGAGAGAGACGAGAAGGATCAGGCTGAACATCATTTATCTTTTTAGTTTATTTAAAAGAGTGTGGAAGGATATCATAGGCATGGCAGGTACAGCTTACTGTGGCTTATAAAAACATGTTTTCAATTCAAATCAAATCAAATCAAATTTATTTATATAGCCCTTTACAATTACCAAACGGTACCCAAAGTGCTTTACAAGAGTACCATAGAGCAATAGATAAAAACAGTACATAAAAGCAATACATAGAAATAATACATACAAAATGGATTAAAAAACAATACATAAAAACAACGGAAAGTGCTGCAGGTTATCGGAAGCCTTCCGAAAGGATGAAAAAAATAATAAATAAAATAAATAAATAAATAAAATAAAAGCAGGCAAACAAGACCACCCTAGACAGAATTAAAAGCCGCTCTAAAAAGGTGGGTCTTTAGCTTCGATTTAATAAGGCCAAGATCAGTAGTGGTGCGAATGTCGGGAGGCAGTTTGTTCCACAGCCTGGGAGCAGCGACAGCAAAACAGCGATCACCCCACTGTTTGTATCTTGACCTTGGAACTGCTAAAAGAAGCTGACCCGAGGAGCGCAAGGCCTTACCATGATCACGAATAGTTAAAATCTCAGACAGATAAGAGCCAGGCCATTAATTGCTTTAAAAAAATAAAAAATAAAAAAAGGATATCATAGGCATGGCAGGTACAGCTTACTGTGGCTCATAAAAACATGTTTTCAATTGAAGTTCAAACATTAAAGTCACCAAATGTTGAGTCATCTGGTTCCTGCACAAGATTATTTTCATATTTTCTGGATGTGGCGTCTCCTCAGATGTTCCTCATTATTCAGACGTAATTTCCATCATGGTTTTGGCCAAAGTGACAAACCTGCTCCTTCTGCTCATGCTGATGTCTTTGATTTTCCTGTGCAGTCCGCCGCACGTCAGGGACGTCTCAGTAATGAGCAGGACATCCCAGAAGAGGTCGGAAGCTCAGAAGAGCTATTAAACAGAGGTGCAGGGGGAAATTAGGCGGCCTTATTGACACGTCTGATGTGCAGATCCTGAAAGCAGGTCTGGGACTGAGAGCCCAGCCGATACACAAAGAGCAGACGAGCCGCTGAAGTACATGCTCATACACCAGCCTCAACCCTTTAGTCAGTGAGCGCTTGAGTGGGCTGAATAATCACCTGCAGAGACGTTAAAGCAGTGGGTTGTTTACCAAATTACTGACACCTGCTCGGTTTATATTATGATATTTTGTGTGTCTTCTACCTGAAAACTGATTTGTTATGTATCACTCAGATTTCTTATGTAAAGTTTCATAGAGGACAAAGAGAAAAATTAGGACTCATTTAACCAATTCTTTACTATAATTCTACATAGTGGCTGGATGATAATTAAATTTTCTGCACCTACATTTCTCCCATACAATGTTTTTTTTTCTGATCCAGACCCTGGACTTTTCTCTGAAAGCGAGTCGGCCTTATAATCAGACTTTTAATCAGTGGTGGAATGTGGAACTGCATTTACTTACAAGTACTGTGTTCAAGTACAAATTCGAAGTACTTGTGTGTTACTTCATCGTACTTTTTTTCTCCACCACATTTGTCTGACAGCTTTAGTTACTTTTCAGATAACAGTTTTGCAAACTTATACTTGACGTTTTGAAAGCAGGAATTTTATATGTATTGGAGTATTTTTACAGGTAGTCGTACTAATACTAAAGGATCCGAATGCTTCTTCCGTCACTGCTTGTCTTGTGTGAACAGCTAAACAAACACTATCAAGTTTTCTTGTTTGACATTTGGAAAAAGCAGAAGGGCTGAAGAGACGCTGAGGATGAAGACTTGTTTGACTTTAATTTTAACAGAGATGGAGGCTGAGAGTGAGGAAGATGATGATGATGAAGATGATGATGGTAAAAAGGTCAGTGGTGACATCACGTAAGGCCGAGGGGCGGTCACCTGCTGTCGCCATTTGTCAATGTTTACAGGTGTTTATTTTCATTGTTTCGTTGTTTATTCTTTCTGTCATTCTGCCGTCTTGTTGTTCGTTACGTTAATCTTGTTGTGTACTCTGAATGTTATTGTCGTTGTTGTCGCTGTTGTCTCTGTTGTATTTCAGTCATTTTGGCTCTCGTCATTGTTGTTTATTCTCAATGTGTTAGCTTCCACTGTGGCTCTGAGCTGTTTCCATACAAGCGATGGTGGCTCACTGTTTACTGGTTCGATTTAAAAACTGCTCCTCTGATTAGCATTGCTTTCCTATAGCAACATCAGACAGTCATAAAAAGAAACAGCCACAAAAGGCTTTGTAACAACTTGTGCGACCTCATCTATAAAGCTTATAAATCTTCACAGACAGATAAGCTGATCGTGGGTAATATTTTGTGAAGAAGAGAGACAAAAAACAAAACTGTATTCACGTCAAAAGAGAATAAAGAAGTTAAATAAATATCAAACAGACCAGACAAGTGTGGATGAAACGCAACAAATGCAAAGTGTGTGTGTGTGTGTGTGTTTGAAAGTGTATGTGAATGTCTTGTGTGTGTGTGTGTGTGTGTGTGTGTGTGTGTGTGTGTTTGTGTGTGTGTGTGTGTGTGTTTGACAGTGTATGTGAAGGTCTTGTGTGTGTGTGTGTGTGTGTGTGTGTGTGTCTTGTTGGAACTGTTTTGCTGTTTGCTCTTGTTGTGATTTTTCATATAGCTGTTCACTGTCAGAGGACGCTGTTGCTTTTTTGTGCTGAAAACTCCTGACTAGTATTTGTTCAAGTATCTGTGCTGTGTATCTGTTGAACCAACTGACAGCTGCATTTGTCCCAGTTCATCAGCCCATTAAAACCCAGCACCCTGCTTTCAGTGAGTGAAGTTTTTCTCTCTGACTTTATTCCTGTTGTTGTTCATTTCAGGGCTCGTCAGAGCGGGAGGCCGTGGCCACAGAGGAAATGTCAACTCTCGTCAACTATGTCCAGCCGACCAAGTTCAACTCCTTCGAAGCCTCCAAGAGTAAGAGGAGCAGATCAGAACACTGTGACGTACTGACACACACGCTTTGTTTTAGATTTCTGTCTCTGCAAGACAGTTCTTGGAACAATGCGCCCATGAAGCTGGAAGAGCCCTCAGTTTCATTTCACGCCTCATGTCAGTGATAGAGCAGCAGTTTCTCTGTCGTTCATCTCATTTGTTCTTGAAATGATAAGATTGTGAGTAGGAATTATCTGATGTGTCATTTTGACCTTTAATGTGTCTTAACACACGACGAGCAGACAACCTAGTTTGGGCCTTTATATTTTCTCTAGGAGCTTAAAGGCAGAAAATAATTAATATTCAAAGACAATCAAAGAATCATGCTGAAACCAAGATAATTACTGAAAACTATCTGTGTGTGTGTGTGTGTGTGTGTGTGTGTGTGTGTGTGCGTGCAGAGGCGGCCCGCTGTTACCACATGTCGTCTTTTGTGGAGACCAAAGCTTTGGAGCATCTCACGAAGTCTCCAGTGGAGTTTGTGGAGTATCCTTGGCAGCAGTTATCACAGTTGCACCACATCATGGAAACTGCTTCTATACTTTCTGTTCCTGTTTTCCTCTTTTGATGCATTTTTTTTTTATAAACCTTCACAAATCTGCCTCTGAACAACTTTGAAAATTAATTTTAGTTTCAGCAGAACAGCAGCAAAATTATCTTTGAAAAGTTGTGAAAGTACCTAGGTACTACTTCCTATTACTGTAGTACTATTAGTAGTTTTTGTTGCACAGTAGTGGTAGCACTTGTAGTATACAGCCTTCTTTTGACAGAAATATATGCTACCTGAAATGATAGTCTTATAGAGTATAGTAGTAAATTAGTCTTATAGTCTAGTGTGCATTGAGCAAATGTTTGCCAAGTGCTGAGGATAATAATGATTGATCTGCTCTGTAATTGTTCTTAACCTCACGTGAACCAGATATAATAAATCCCAGTTGAGTCGCATCTACCCCAAAGGAACCAGAGTCGACTCATCCAACTTCATGCCTCAACTCTTTTGGAACGCTGGTTGTCAACTAGTGGCTCTCAACTACCAGACTATAGGTGAGAGTCCAGGCTTTGACCTCTGACCTCCAGTGGCCACAACCTGTAATATGCATGTCCATCAAGTCTTTAGTGTAAATGTCAACATTTTACACAAGAGAACAGTGACTTGACTTGTGAGCCCTGAGAGCAAATGTAGGTTTGCTTTCTTACAGGTTGCACGTGTCTGCAGGTTGTGACCAGTTTAACCACAGCACGATTCTTCTTTTTATGATCACAATCTTGCACATTTCATTTGTTATGTTTGTACTTTGACTCAACCAGGAGAGCTTGATACAAACCTTGGAAATCTGCAGCAGCAGTCAGATAAAAGCACCTTTGTCCTCTGCCACGTGTCACAACTGAACAAGTGCAACAACTCACCTTAAACCTTTGTGAACTGAACATTAGCATTTGATTCCAGATTTCTCGATGCAGCTGAATCTGTTCAAGTTTGAGTACAACGGCCGGAGCGGCTACAGACTGAAGCCTGAGTTCATGAGACGGCCGGACAAACACTTTGACCCCTTCACAGAAAACACAGTGGACGGCATCGTAGCCAACACCCTCTCTGTTAAGGTGCACGTTCCTTCTGTTAAATCCTTTTTATGCGATTGTAGCAGCTTTTAACTTACACTTGAAAATGAAATCATCCTGGTGAAAAACACACATAACTTTATATATAACATAAACTGTTCTTAGTGTAGTACATATGTGTGTTTGTTTGCTGACAGAAACGGGCTCATATCTGCATGTTTCTCTTTGTGTCGCAGGTGATTTCGGGCCAGTTTCTGACTGAGAAACGGGTGGGTGTGTATGTGGAGGTGGAGATGTTTGGACTTCCTGCAGACACCAGGAGGAAAGCGCTGAAGACCAAAACCTCCCAGAACAACAACGCCATCAATCCAGTGTGGGACGAAGAGCCGATTGTCTTCAAAAAGGTCAGTAACAGAGAACGGTCAGCAGAGGGACAGGAGGGAGTCATTTATCAGGACGTTCTACTCCAACTCTCTAATCTGTGTGCTGATGCTCTGACAGGTGATTCTTCCGACTCTGGCCTCTCTAAGAATCGCTGCTTTTGAGGAAGGAGGGAAGTTTATTGGTCATCGGATTATTCCAGTGTCGGCCATAAGACCAGGTAGTTATTTCAGTCACATTTATTCCAGTTCTTTCATCCACCACTCTCTCTCTGTCTGCTGTCAAGTGTTTATCTGCGAGATGTTGATTTTCGGTGTATGTTGGGTGCCAACTGCTTGGTGCCGTTGTGTTTGTACACGGCTCAGATCCAGTCAGTCTTCATCTATTTATGTCAGTAAAGTTTGACTTTCTATAAGTCCTTTTTCACTACCCTACTTCCAAGCTCTTCCTTTATTTATTCCAAAACTGATCTTTTGATGCTGTTAATGCCAGAAAACTCAATGATTGTTTGAACCTGTCAAAACTTTCCTGAGCTGGACTGATCTTAAATTACTATCGCGTCTACATGCAGATGCCACACATTATTACATTAAGCCCTAACTGGAAAGACACATGCATTCTTTTTGCTTTGAATGCCTGTGTAGACTCTAAGCCATCTAATGTATTTGTCACATTATTCAGAAGCTGCCAGTCTTTCACCTCCTGCCTCCCACCGTTATCAAAAACCCATTTCAAACAGCAAGCGGAGACGTGCTGCTGCTTTGGAAAATGTCAGTCACCACTTAAATGAAATTACTGGTCATTTTTCCCCTGTAATTTTGTCTGTACATGACTGATGTTGGGTGTGAACTCAACTGCGTCTCTCTCTATCTTCCAACTTTCCACTTTACATTATCGTTGTCCCCAAATAACCCAAATGACAGGAACAGCACACTCTCTGCTGCTAAATGTTTCCTTTAGGTTATCGTTACATCGGTTTGAGGAATGAGAAGAACCAGTCTCTGATTCTTCCAGCTGTCTTTGTCTACATTGAGGTCAAAGACTACGTCCCGGACACGTTTGCAGGTAAGAATTTCAAGTTAGACTTTCACCTTGGCCAACACCTTAACCTGGTGTCACTAAGTTCAATGTATTTTCCTTTATTTTTCATTCAATTTTGTTATAATTTTATTTAAGCAAGAAGAAAAGAAACTGTGACATAAAAGAAGATGAAAAAATAACATAAATAATGTAAAACCTCTGAGATTTACTATGGATTTTCATTCAAAGCTGATTGTTTCTGTGACCTCTGACCTCGAGCACTGAGGCCAACATTTCCATTTATATGCAAGAAAATCTCAAAGGGGCAGATTGCCATGAAATTTCTTGAGCACATTCACACTCCACAGCTCTCTAGAGCCACCCACAGGACAGACACTTAACAATTCACAGAAGATAGACTGCTAACAAGCTTCCTGAGGGCTTTGTCACATACTTATTTGTTTTGTAAAATAGAAACAGAATATTTCGGAGGAAGTATTCAGATATTTTATGTAAAAATACCACACTGCAAAACCACCCTGTCCTGTCCATGAGATGAGCTCTGTTCGGCCAGCAGCTGTATACTTATCCACTTGTGTATATTTCCTCTCCAGATGTGATAGAGGCTTTGTCCAACCCGATTCGATATGTCAACCTCCTGGAGCAGAGGTCCAAACAGCTGGCGGCTCTGACACTGGAGGACGGAGAGGAGGACACACAGATCGAAGTCAGTCCCGTTTCTCCTGTTCTTCTGTCTTTGCGTCGAAAGCAGCAACATTCGTCTGTAACTCTAGTTGGTGTTGTTTTTCAGGATGAGACGGACACTCCTGCAGAGCGTAAGAATGATCTGAAATCAGCTCCACTGGAGAACGGACTCAGCCCCACCTCCGGCCCTGCAGGCCACACCCCCATCGCCACCACGCCCAAAGCCTCCGCAGCCAATCAGCAAGCAGCTACAACAGGTAGCATCCGCCCACAAAGATGCGCACGAACCCATTCTTGAATCTGCTAATCAGTTCAAAAAATAGCTCTAGTGTTAAAAAATACTGTTGATTTTATTAATGTTGATTGTGTCTTTCTACATTTTAGATGCAGCCAAACCAGCAGCAAAGACTGAGGATCTGGTTTTAAGTGTCTTGATAGGTCAATATTTACATATTACTTTCTAATCACTCTTGAAATATCCATTATGGAAATCAATATCAATTAACCAAGCAGTGTGAATCAATTATAATAAACTGAATAAAACCGACCTTTTATTCTTTGAAAGGTCGATTAAAGTATACTGTGTGATTCCTTGTGGTAACAGACGTCCCGGCGTGCGCCATGGAGACTCTGCAGCAGTCGAAGGTTTACCAGAAGGAGCAGAGACGTCAGTTCAAAGAGCTGAAGGAGTTAGTGAGGAGGCACCAGAAGAAAACCTCAGAGCTCCTCAGAGAGTTCAACAACAAGTACAAGAAGATGACCAGACAGTGCAGCAAGAGCAGGTGCAGACACACATCATGTCGTTATTTGATCCTTTCTCTTTTCGTCTTATTACTTTGAAATTGAGTCAATGTGAAAAATGTCACTTCAGCGAACAGAAAATGTCAAAAACATCAAATGTCTATTGCAAATTGAAGTGATCGTTACACTTTCTTGGTCAGTATAAACTGAGATATCTATTGTAATGTAAAAGTCTGCAGGTTCATCATCATTTGTCAGAGTTTATACTTTGTTTAAAGCACAAACGAGTACGTGTTTTCCTGCTCTCAGAGGTTCCGGCTCGGACATCGAGAAAGACGAGCGCCTCCAGCAGCTGAGAGACGAGCAGCAGCAGCAGCTTCTGGCTCTGAGGCAGGAACAGTACTACAGTCAGAAATACCTTCAGAGGGAGCATATTAAACTGGTAAAGTCTAACAAAACCATCCGCTGCTGCTGACACTGACCTCAACCCCGGCGATGTCTGTAAAAAAATGTGCTTGTCTATATTTGGATGAACCAATTTAAAGCTCCCTCTCTGTTGCACGCAGTTTCTTTGACATGGGAAGCTCACCATGAAAGACAAGATGAGTGTCAATGAATGATTTCAATAAAAGATTCTGTGCTGTAAAATTAGGTCAGGTTCCAAACCACCCAGGTTCTGCCGTAGTCAGTTCTTTGTTCTCCAGGCTCTGTGTTACGTTGGTGCTTTGAACATGAAGGAGAGTTTGTGTTTCCTCCAGCTGACGGAGCGACTGAGCAGCCTGGCTGAGGAGAGTCACAACACCCAGATGAAGAAACTGAAAGACATCTGCGACAAGTAAGTGATAAAAACATTAGGGTGTTAAATCTCTGTGAGGAATTCCACCAAGAATGACACTGTGAAGAGCTACTTGTTGAGAGCGTTTCCTCTGAGCTTCAGTACGAGTTCATGTCAGATGGCATGAAAAAACAAATCTGAAGAGTAAATATTGAAGAAGCAAATCAAATACATTTGTTGAAAAGCTACTTTTTTTAATGACCTAAGACAGGGGTTTTCAAAGTGTGGGATAGCGAGCCTCCCTAAAGACAACTCAAAAGCATGCCGCCCCCCTTTACCCCCCCTAATTATTATTACTGTTATTGTTGTGGCTTTGTATGTTCCACACAGGCTTAAAAAAGGTTTTAAACAATAAATGCTATACATATCTTTATTTTTGTAAACATCTTAAACATATTTGTATGTTCTTAAACATATTTTTAAAACATTTTAATCATCTTTATCTGTGTGTGTGTGTGTGTGTGGATTAATATCTTTACAACACATTTTAACATCTGCATGTTTTTAATATTTTTAAAACACATTTTAACATCCGTTTTTAACATATTTTAACAGTTTTTTAATATCTTTTTGAATGCATTCAATTTAAGGCCTCTTTGTGCAATTACTCAAATCAGATAATAAACAGATCAACGTCAGTCAGATTTTTTTTTTTTTTTTATCATAGCGGCTTGGTCGTTAAACTTTGGTGCTTGGTTTCAATATGACGCCGGAGTTTACATGCTCGCATACTGTCGTTAGCTGGCACCTCTTTGCAGATAACACTCTGTGGCAGCGGAGCATCATCAGGACCAATACATGAAAAGCCAAACTTTAAATAATCAGGGTCATACTTCCTCCGTTTTCTGCTCGCCCCAGACTCTGTGCCCTCTCTCACTTTCACTTGAGATACTAAAAATCGATCTATCTTGTCTCTTGTCAGATGTTTACACTTTTTCTTCTTTTCAGGTTTATTTTTTCACTTGCCGCGCCTCCCCTGAAGCCCTCTGGCGCCCCCCAGGGGAGGCACGCCTCACACTTTGAAAACCGCTGACCTAAGATTAGAAGTGGAACTGTCACATTATAAAAAAATCTGAATTTGCGTTCTCTGTTTTCATAGTCAGCTCCTAAAATGAGGCTATAATCTCGAATATAATCTGTTCTCGATGACGTTTTAACCACTTTTTCCATTTCCAATGTTTTTCCTGCGGCTTCAGGGAGAAAAAAGAGTTGAAGAGGCAGATGGATCGTAGAAGAACAGAGAAGATCAACCAAGCGAAGACCAAAGAGAAACATCTGGCTGAGGAGTACGATCCGACACACACACCGACATTCATCCACTGCACCTCATCCCAGACACCTGCTGTAGCACTGTCATCCCTTCATGCACTGATCCATCCAGCTTGACTCGTTAGAGGAGAAAAATGTTTAGTTCAAGCTCAACCCATTTGACTGTGTGTTCCCAGGGAGAAGATCGAGATCAATAAGTCCTACGTCAATGAAGTCGTCCAGAACATAAAACGGGTGAGTGCAGGATGGAGGATCTGGGTTGAAGCCACACAGACGTTTTCGATGGGTTTTTATAGACTGAATACAGCCGAGACAATGATGAAAATTTCATGTTTCATCTGTGCACCATCTCTGTCTCTGCCATCATGAAACGACTCCTCAGACTCTTTGACTGTCTCTCTGTGCCTCCAGCTCGAGGAGACTCAGGCCAAGCGGCACGATCAGCTGGTGGAGCAGCACAACGAGCTCCTGCAGGAGATACAGGACCAGAAACCAAAGGTAAAGGACTCATGTAAATCCTGTCTGTTCCTGAAGCTCAGTCAAATGCACCTCCTATCATTTTGCTCACTTCACGCTTGAATTTTTCAGAACACAGAGCTCCGAGCTGCTGCTGTCTGTGGCTGCACTCCCACACAGTTTAGAATCAGTACTGACGTCAACGTGGGGCGTTTGAGTGATGTAACGTGCCCTCTGGCAGCCATATTGGATCTGCACAACTGTTGGCAGTAATGGCTGACAACAGCTGGTTGCATTTCTAAATGAACAGCCCGTCTGTCTGAACAGTAGGAAACAAACAAGGCGAATATCGGTGTTGTTTTTGGCTGAGAACTGAGTCATCATCAATACATTTCACCGGGTCTGTGTTTATATAATGGCTGTTTTGTTTGCAGCAGCAGCTAATCATTGTATCTGCCAAAGAAACCGTCGACAGACGATCGATCTGAATCTCTAATCAATGTGAGTCACAACTCTCGTCCTTTGTCCAGCTGCAAGGGGTCGTGGAGGCCGATTTTCAGGAGAAGTTCCAGTGTTTGCCGGGAGAGATTGAAGACTTCCTGCAGGACAGGAAGCTGGAGGTCAGAGGTCAGAGCAAGTCCCGACCGTCGACGCCACACGAAACTCTGTCAGAGGAGGACTGAAGAGATGGAGAAAGTTCACCTGATCGAAAAGGAAGTAAGGAAGGCCCAAACAACAGAGCAGTGAGGGAGTGAACGGAAGCAGAGGAGATTCAGATTATAAAGACTGTTACTTTTCTTGTTAGTGGAAGAATGCTTTAATGATTTATTTTGATTCCATTCGAGCATGCACTTTGCTGTTCTTCAGCGTTTAATCAGAACCCATTTGGTCTTATTTTCTGTCATCTGTTGTTTTGACAGACAACTGAAACCCAACAGTTTTTACTGCATGACAGCTCTATCTATCTATCTATCTATCTATCTATCTATCTATCTATCTATCTATCTATCTATCTATCTATCTATCTATCTATCTATCTATCTATCTACCTACCTTCTGATCTATCTATCGATCTATCTATCTATCGATCTATCTGACAGTTTGTGTGGTATTTATTTCTGTCCATACATCAGACTTCAGGCTTGTCTCTCTTTTATAAGCTCCAAATCAGAAGCTGCAATGCTAATTCAAGTAGAAAGATCTCAACTGTATTTTTTAAATATTTATTTATCAGTATTAGCAACACTCTCTTTTTCACACTCACATACTTGCACATGTTCCCACTCAGAAGCTTCCCGGTGCATCCACAGTCTGATCTGTTGGCCTCCGAGCGGCTTCGCTGGCTGTTAATGGCTTAGCTCAAGGCCATGTCAGCGGTGGCAGTGAGGGGAGGGGCATATGCTCCTCTTTCACTTTTCCCACCCACATCTTGCTTCTCTAAAATAATAAAATACAATTAGAAATAGTGCTGTGTACTATACAACAACACTGGATGATGTGCACGGCAGCACTAGACAACACACACACACACAACAATGTAATGTGAATACTGTATACTTTTCAGGATATGGGAAAATACACACAGTGTTTTTCAATGATGATGATTTTTTTGGTTTTGTGTTACATCAATACATCTAATGTCATGTAATATTTCATTTTATTATTGGGACTTTTTTTGTACCTGATGGTTCATTTAGAAGCGGACAGTTCACAGTCTTAAGTACTAGATTGATTTTGAATGAGGAAATCAGGGAGAGAGTTTAATGTGATCACAGAGGATAGAAGAGCAGAACTGTCAGTACTTTGTGTTTTACAAGATTTTTGCTATAGTCTACCACTGGATCATTTAACTCTTCCTTAATAGTTTGATTATGCACTTATTATTGATTTATTTTGGATAAAATTATCAAGATGGCAATTAAGTTATTAAACTTATATTTCATAGCATGACTGTTAGCCAGAGTCATTTATGGACCAATGGAAAAGGATTTGCACAGAACGATTAGGTGGGTAAGAACATAGCTTTGGCAAAATCACCTGTTTTTGCTTTCTATAAGAAATAATGATCAGAGCTTTCTGACCAGTAGCAGCAACATCCCACACTCCCCTCTGACTGCTACACAAATGGTCGGACAGTTGACGTCCTGCCTCAAAGTCTGCTGCCGCTGCATGATTTATTTGTCTGGATGTGAAAGCTGCTTTAACATAGATATCATTCTGATGATCTGTTTATTTATTGATTGTTATTTTCACAATAGCTAAGGCTCAAGAACATCAATGATTTATAAAGCTGTTAAAAATTGTTTCAGATTGTTCTTTTTTGTAAAAATGTAAAATGAATGGAGCTTGTCACTCTTTGTACAGTGATCTTCCAGGAAATTATTTGTTTTCATGTTTTGCTTTTCTTCTGAACAACTAAGACTCAAGCTGTGTTCAACAACCTTTTTACAGGGAACCGTCTTCGAGTATGAGCCACTGCTGATTGAGATCGGACAATCTTGGCCACGGTCTGTTCTGACCTCGTAAAGGTAGCCTACACTGCAATTTTGATGGCAATATTATCGACCCAGCTGCTAACTCTGTGTGCTACAGTGAAGTACCTCACTATTCTGTCACCACTTTAGGTCCAAATTATCTGTTAAAACATGGTGAAGTCTGCAAAGTGGCTGAGGTTCTCCAACAAAATGCCTTGTTGAACGCACCCCTGCTTTAGTGATTAAACTGAGCATGCTTACTTGTCTTGGATTTCTCTGCCAGTTGAATTGTTTCTTGGTTTTATTGAATGCTATTTTAATTGAAAGACTATTAAAATTATTTGATCTAAAACTGTTGTGTTATCGGTTGGTATTCCTGCTGCTACAGTCCGAGATCTCAGCTGCATTAACTTTCCAGATGCACTGATGAGGCGTGGGAAAGGAGGTAATTAGTGCTGTCAGTCACATGGAGATAAAACCCACTGCATTCGTGTCTGTAAACAAAACTTTGCTGTGATTTTGTGTGTGAGCACGATAATGTGGGCTTTCATAGAGCGGCACTGTGCTGTAGTTGTTATGGGGGCGGAAGGTGGAGGAAGGTTTTCAAGCTGAGCGATGGTCTGTCAGTTTCTGCCTGTGGATGTCACTGACAGCATGGACATTTAATCAGTAATTATATGTTCAGTATATGTTATTGCCTGTTGTGGTTGGCTGATTTGTTTATTTATTTCAGCCGTTTTTACCTTATTTGCACATTGTGTTAGCTTTGTTTTGTCCTGTTATTTGCATTTTTCTTGTTGTTTCTCTCACATATATTATTACCATCTAGAACCTTTTAAACTTCAAATAAACCTTCAGCTGATTTATTATTACATGTAAAAGTTGGAAAAGTGTTGTTCAAACCCCAAAACTTATTTATTCTTGTCATCAACAAATTCCAAAGATACCAAATATGTCACGGTAATTTGCATTAAATTGTGTTTAAAATCTTGTTAATATCTTTTTTAGCCTGTTTAAATTGTTCTTTCTTACTACCTAACTGCACTATGACCTCTGCTGCTGCACAATAAGAATTTCCCCACTGTGGATGAATTATCTTTTCTTATGATGCACAAGAACTAAATCTATGTGATGATGCAGCCAGTAGAAAATTGCATTTGCTCTGCCTCAAGCTCCTCTAATCAATATAATTGATATTATTTCTAAAAAGTTATCACCAGCTCTGCAGCTCTAAAGTGTTGATGTGTGTGATCCATTTTTACTATATATAAATATTGATTATTGCTGCATTAAGGTGATAATATGTTACTGTGTGTTTCAGTTTGTGTGGGGTTTCGCTGCCCCCACGTGGTCAGATGAAGAATTGTAAATAACATAAAGGCTTAAATGCACAAATTGGATGCTCCAAAATTCAAGCTGTTAATTGCTTTAAAATGACCAACTTTGAGGTCTGAGGTTAGTTTTTGTCCAGACAGATTAGAGTAATGTTTTTGGAAAGAGGTGCATGATTATCTCACCTAGCAAAAATACAAACTTTACCTGCAGACTTGTCACCATGTTTTTGCAGGCTGTTGCAGTTCCTCTTATGTCCAGCAGATGGCAGCAGCGAGCCGCGAATGACCTTCCTTTCTCGCCGTAGAAGGGGAGCTGCAGCCTCTCAGCATCAGCATCAGCAGACACCACCTCCTCCTCCTCCTCCTCCTCCGGGCTCCTCTCCTCTCCGTCCACTGCGGAACATCGGGCCTGTTTTCCTCCGTCGCTCCTCCGGCTCGTCATGGACAACTCGGGCAAAGAGAAGGAGGCCATGCAGCTGATGGCCGAGGCCGACAAGAAGGTCAAAGCGTCCGGATCGTTCCTCGGTGGGATGTTCGGGTAAAGGATGCTGTGTGTCTGTTTACCTCCCCCCTCTGTCTCCCTCCTCCTGGGGGGAGATTCCTGCA
This sequence comes from Centropyge bicolor, assembly GCA_037975185.1. Taxonomy (NCBI): domain Eukaryota; kingdom Metazoa; phylum Chordata; class Actinopteri; family Pomacanthidae; genus Centropyge; species Centropyge bicolor. The sequence continues at coordinate 67,622 of JBBMOC010000328.1, forward strand.
CGCAGGGCCCGTCAAAGCCCGTCAGAGCTGCTGAGGGACAAACCGTCAGATTCTTATAATAAGCCCAGAATAACCTATTCAAAACTGTGTTCTGTGTGGCTCAGTAATAAGAAGCCTGTGTTTTATTCTACATATTTTTTCCTGTGATATATTTTCCATGCATGTCTATAGGAGGTGGAAACTTCCACTGTGACACTGCGTCCTTTTATGTCTAAGGTTTATTTCTGAGGTTTGTTAAAGCGTCTTTTTCCTGTCAGTCGCATCTCAAAGATCTGAGCTGTCATGGCTGATGATGTGCGTGTTTTGGGCCTGTCACGCAACAGAATGTAAATGTGGATCCTCCTCCAGCTGCTGCTGCTGCGGGATGGATGGATGGATGATGGATGGATGATGATGGATGGATGAGGGGGGATCATATGGAGAGCGTGGCCGGGATGGAGGTGCAGGCAGGCGGACGGAGCAGCGCAGCCAGGCCGGTGTGCGGGGAACCTGGAGGTGGTGATGCGGGGGCTGTGTGTGTGTGTGTGTGTGTGTGTGTGAATGAGCGGATGGGAGTGGGCCTTCATGTGTGGGAGGGGTGGATGTTTACAAGTGATAGATAGATAGATAGATAGATAGATAGATAGCTGATTGATTGGCTGATTGATCAATTGAATGATTGAGGTTATTGATGGATTGAGTGCTGGACTGTGCTTTATTGAAATGAGGGACCTGCAGGTGGATCCAGCATCTATATTTCATCATGATGTTGAGTGGTTTCACTTGTGGTCAGACCTGATGTTTCATACATTTATGTTTTGAATGTTGCATGAAGAGAAATTGCAGATAAATGCAGTGAGGTGAAAAACATATAAGACATAGAAAAATACCAGTAAATCACAGGTTCAAGGCTCAATAAATCAATAGCCAATTACAGCTTTTTAATTAGCTGCTTTCCTTTGTGTTATGTTACAATATTCTCGATCATACTGAGTTTTGGATTCTTGGTTGGACAAAACATTTGAAGACGTCACCTTGTGCTTTAGATATTTTAAAACAATTTTCTGATCCTGTATAAAAGCAAACAGTCTATCAGGAAACCAGTAATAAGGATAATTAGTAGCTGTAGCTGTAACTCAGTTTATTCATCCCCCAAATCAAAAAAATTCACTGACTCACAAACCAAACTCATGATATAAAATCAGTGTTTTAGATAACATGATCATTTCTGATAATCAGGCCTCAAACTTCAGAACTCAAATGGGTCACATCTGTTTTTCCCCACATGGGTCCCAGCATGGTTTTTAATGAGCCCCAGCACTGGAGCAAAAACCCACCTGGGGTCATTTAGTGGCTTTGGCTGGTTGTGACACTGTGTTCGTTTCATTTCTGATGATACTGGAACTGACACAGTTCATTTTATTGGTAGGAGCTGGAAATGTGCTTTTCATATTATGATGTCTGATGCAGAAACAGATGTTAGAATCAAACACACCATAATACTCTGTAGGATATGGACGTGATCATTTAACACAAATCTACAAAACATGTGACATTTATCTATGAAAATCTGACCTTTTCTTTGAGCCTTTGACAATATGCAGCGTCACCATCACTGGCATCATGAACATATATATGTCTTGTTTTATTTTTTCTGCAGCTGGTTGATCTTTGAAAGTTTCCACTGTAAGATGCTGAAGTAAAAGCAACTTCTTATAAATAACAAAATGGAGGAAAGCAGTTCCCATAAAGCAAAAATACACGTACAACAAGTCCCAGTATGCGCCCTCTCTGTGCCTGAGCTGCGGAGCCACAGCGCTGCCTCATCGAGAGCCACGTAAACACTACGTGAACTAGTTCATGCGGCAGTCACATGGCCACAAATCAGACACACAGTTGGATAGATAAGGATCTAACATGAGTCAAATATGAAACTGTTTGAGTTTTATTTTTCTTCATCCTCCAAAAAACAGCCGGACGACCCTGCACGCTGGGTCAAAACAGGCACAGTCGTAATATGAAAATGATGCTCAGAAAAATGTGTTTTTCTGTTTAATAAATGCATCAGAAATTCAAGAGCCCGATATAATATGATATATAATACAATAAGAGAAAAAGGAAAGAAAATGAATCATTCTGTTTGTCTTCGTGTGTGTGTTTCAGGGGAAACCATAAGGTGGAGGATGCCTGTGAAATGTACGCCAGAGCAGCCAACATGTTTAAGATGGCAAAGAACTGGAGTGGTAGGTGACACACACACACACACACACACACACACACACACACACACACGTATATGTCACATACTCAGGCTGCATAATAAACGCACAGAAATCTCTGCACAAATAAACAAACTCCCACAAAAACACCCACACACACACACACACACATATTTATTTGAATGTTTTTCATCCACATTTTAACAGGATATAAATGATTCACCAGCCTGCAGAGCATTATATTACCACATACAGAATCAGAATCAGAAATGAAATTCCAGGACAGTGTGGACGAATAAGTGAGAGATTCACGGCTGCAGAAACCAGCGTGTGATGGAGATGGATGTGCCAATAATAGCTCGCGTTGAGCAGAATTTAGCTGTTCAGATGTGTTTTGATGCTTCTGCTGCCTGATGTGTGTCGACTAAAGCCAGATCACTAAAACTAAAACACAACTAGAAAATGAATTTGTATTACATTTGAGCTTGCTCCATTCAAACTGTGACTGTGTGTGTGTGTGTGTGTGTGTGTGTGTGTGTGTGTGTGTGTGTGTGTGTGTGTGTGTGTGTAGCTGCGGGGAACGCTTTCTGTCAGGCTGCTCGGCTCCACATGCAGCTGCAGAACAAACTGGACTCTGCCACCAGCTTCGTCGATGCCGGCAACGCCTACAAGAAGGCCGACCCACAGGGTGAGCGCTGCCGTCTATCACACACACACACAGAGTTAATTCTGTTTTCCAGTATTTGCGATACATCTCTTCATCACTTTGGCTCAAAGCATAAACAAGTGGAAACACAGATAAATGGTCTTATTATAGTTTGGACGTCACTTATCAGATTGGGACTATGTGAGCTCCAGTCTGGGCAGCTTGCTCTTGCAATCAGGAAATTATTATCACAGATTCGTATCATCTGGGAGTTAAATAATATGTGTTTATTTGTTTGCTGTTTGATCCAGTCGTCTCAGCACCTCCAGCTCTCTCTGCAGACTTTGCTTTTGTGAGGTTCCATGGTGTAATGGTTAGCACTCTGGACTCTGAATCCAGCGATCCGAGTTCAAATCTCGGTGGGACCTGCAACTTTTTGAGAATTTCCCCTTTTTGGGACAGTAAAGTATATCTGTCTGTCGTCTCCCTGTTACGTCTCTCCAGCCACCATTTTGTCCAAATTTGCCGTCCTTCCTCAGTTTCCTCCTCATTCTCTCACTAACTGCAGCATTAACGAGCAAAGCTAATTGTTTATTGTTGGATGTCCACATCTGCACTGGTACAAACACATGCAAGAGTTTGTGTCCTTCTCTAATTGTGATCTACTTGACCTTCACTGTCTTATTGAGCTGTTCACTTGTTCACACTGAAAATATACGTGCATGTTGGCAGAAATCAGTCTTTTTGAGGACTGTGTTTAGTCTTTGCCAGTTTCAGTTTCCAGTCAACCAGATGTGAAGTCATTTTAAAATACATTACAAATCCACATGCAAGTTATTGTTTTTGAGGAATATGAGAGGCTTGAAGCACTGTGACGGCACAGTGAGTGAACACTGGGTGTGTATCACAGATGTTGGTCATAGTCACTGTTAACTACGTTTTAATGAGTATGTTAATCTTTCAAAGGACATTGAACACATTGCTACATGGAAACATCGGAACCCTCCGATCCAGCGTGTCTGTTCCATAGACTGTATAAAATATGGACGTAGTGTCCGTGACGTCACCCATAGGTTTATGAAGAGCAAAAATGAAGCAAATCGTAGTGCGTAGCCATCTTGGTAGCCTACCTCCGGTTACTCCAAATATGGACAAAGAGGTGGAGCGAGGGCGGAGCTGAGGCGGGTCGAATGAACGCTATTGGCTGAAAAAAGTCGCTGAAAAAAGCCACTTTATTCGAAATAATCAAACTAGCTACGGCTAACCAGCTAGGTTAAATGCTAAATATCGTTGCTAGCCATCTAACCCCACGACGATCCCAAACTCAGTGACTAGAATTAGCCGGGGTGACGCCCTTTAGACCGTCAGTGGCTAGTTGTCAATCAAAGTGGCGCCACTTAGATTGGCAGCTATGAATTGTGCATAATGATGTATGCTGTATATTTTAAACGAACGCCTTATAAAAAAATTCCCCCCCCCCCAGAGTTGCTTATGAGACTAGAGCCATGTTTTGAACCAGGTTGTAAATATGTTTTTTTTCTGTCGTAAAATCGGACATTTTAACATGGGGCTCAGATGTAATTGACTCCCTTCTGCAGCCTGCTCTAGCGGTTATTCGAGGAACTGCAGCTTTTTTGCACTTCCGCATTGGCTTCATTTTTCATCGCCACTTGGTCTGTTCCCTTGTGGACCAAGTGGCTGGGCTGATTAATCACTGGGAGAGTGATTAATCACTGGGAGAGTGATTAATCAGAGGCAGCTGTAGATCTGTGAAGCTGTTGTCATTTCCCATCGGAGCCGATGGAAAAAACACTGCAGTCTTTTCATGGATCCAGTTAAATAAGAAGCATTTTAATGCCACTTCAGCAGCTCAGATCAACGTGAGGCCAGGGTTCTTTCTTTAGGTGGAGAGAATCGGAGCGTTTTAAAAATTGGTTCACAGTTGATATAACGTGTGTACATTCTGAAGATTAAGACATATCTGAGCCTAAAGTGAGGAGAATATCTCCCTGATCAACTCTGCTCTCTGTCTGTTGTGTTAGTAGCTGCTTCATCATCCCTCCTCTGGGAGTCTGGGAGGTTTTGGAACACATGTTTGTGTCACATTGTTGTGTTAGCAGTGGTGGAAAGTAACTAAGTGCATTTACTTAAGTCCTGTACTTAAGTTCAATTTTGACTTTCTTGTACACTCCACAAGACTATTTTCTTTTTCTGCTTCTTTATACTTCTACACCACCACAGTTCAGAGGCAAATGTTGTATGTGCTTCACTGCATTTATTTGATAAGTGTAGTAACTTAGAGGAGTGAAATTAACGATATGAGATATAATCAACTAATCAGTCGATTAAGACTTTATTGATCCCTTCAGTGTGGCATTGCTGAAGGTCAGAGTGGTTCCTCCACCACCTGTATTTCTTCATAATTATGATACTGGTACGCCACACATGATGAAAGGGGAAGCCTCTGTGTCACTTCACTTCAGTGAGAGTCAGGACCCTGAGGTGGTATTGTTGGAAGATTAAAATGGATCCCTGGTTTGCTCGAGCAAAATTGATTTCTGGGTTATGCTGCAGCAGGCGTGCGTCCCTGCCATGAGCTTAATAAAACACCGTGGGTTAGCAGGTTAGTACTCGCAGGGGGAGGAAACTGAAAGAGTTTTAATTTGACTGAGTAGACTCCAAAGGCTTCGGCAGGCTCTTTTTTATTTTCGGCTCCCTTGTATTAACATCCTTTCTTCCCTTCTTATCTGTCTGCTTCCAGAGGCCATCAACTGTCTAAACCAGGCCATCGACATCTACACTGACATGGTAAGCTCTGCCTCAACCACCAGACTGCCCTGATTCAATCCTTCTTATCTTTGACTAATACTGTGTGTGTGTGTGTGTGTGTGTGTGTGTGTGTGTGTTGGTTGCAGGGTCGGTTTACCATTGCAGCCAAGCATCACATCACTATAGCAGAGATTTATGAGTCTGAGCTTGTCGATATTGAGAAGGTATGTGAGGAGGAAATGAGCCTTCTCCGTTTTTGTTTGATATACACAAAACATCAAATTATATAAAAAAAGATGTTTTAATAACTGAATATAAATTATGATCTTCTGTGCTGACTTACATGATTTATTTCTTGTCTTTTGCTTTTGTTCTCAGGCCATTGCCCACTATGAGCAGGCAGCAGACTACTACAAGGGAGAAGAATCCAACAGGTATATGTGCTGTGTGAATTTGCAGTTAAAGCTAAACACATACAAAATACACATATATATGAATAGAGCTGAGTAAAAATCCCAGCCACACAGATTAATGATGGTAAGATAAAATTAGACTTCTACATCAAAGCTCTGGCAAATGATCCCCTCCTTACTTCCAGGCGGTGAACGTAACGTTGGAGACAGTAATAAAACACATATTAGCTGTTTACATGTGGGAGTGTGTTTGTGTGTTTCAGCTCGGCCAACAAATGTCTTCTGAAGGTCGGACACTACAGCGCTCAGCTGGAGCAGTACCAGAAAGCTATTGAAATCTATGAACAGGTAACAGCTGAGAACAGAATAAAGCATGAAATGAACCATGAGTAGAACAACATGAATTAAGGCAGGATTAGATTAACACTAGATTATTACATTTTATCTGACTGCATGCAGCCTGAAAAGTCGATAACTGTGTGGGTGTTTCTGCATCTGTGTGTGTGTGTGTGTGTGTGTGTGTGCTTCAGGTTGCAATGAGCACCATGGACAATCCTCTGTTGAAGTACAACGCTAAAGAGTATTTCTTCAAAGCTTCACTGTGTCACTTCATCGTGGACGAACTGAACGCCAAGGTAACACACACACACACACACACACACACACACACACACACACACACACACACACACACACACGCACACACACACTTACATACATGCATACTGATGCATGCACACAAATGTAATGTCTAGTGATGGTTTCGATATTTGAAGTCATGTATCGTGTTTATAAAATGTAACTAATATGCGTGTGTGTGTGTTTCAGCTGGCTATAGAGAAGTATGAGGAGATGTTTCCAGCCTTCTCAGACTCCAGAGAGCTCAAACTGTTAAAGGTAATGCTCTGTTTTTCTTCATCTCTTTCTCACAGAAAGCAACAAGCGTCTTTCACAATTTTGTTGGTTGAATTTGAAAAGATAAAGTTAACTACTTCAATTTCAATAAACTTCCAACTTCCAAGCAGTGATTCAGAGGTATTTTTACAAGTAACATGTAGAAGGCTGCAGTGGGTTAAAATTGAGTTTCATGCTTCATTGCCACAGAAACTCCTAGAAGCCCACGAGGAGCAGAACAGCGAGGCGTTCACAGAGGCCGTGAAGGAGTTCGACTCGGTGTCTCGTCTGGACCAGTGGTTGACTACGATGCTGCTCCGCATCAAAAAGACCATCCAGGGAGACGCTGGGGACCTGAAATAGACACATGTAGAGAAAGGGGAGAAAAGGAGGGAGACAGGGGGAGAGGGGGGTGGTACAGAGAGAAGAAAGATCAGATAGAGGGGGGATGGCAAATAAATGAAGAGAATGATGGGAAGTGTGAAGACGTGTTGTGGTGAGAAAAATAAAGAAGATGGAGAAGAGAGAAAGAGGAAAGCGGGGGTGTGAAGGGGGGTGGGTGGAAGTTTACAGTTGTACATATCAGTCTGCATGTGACCCCCAACTAGCTAAGCATCACCTTTAAACCACCTTTAGATGACCCTGTGTCCCTGGTCCCACAGTATTGCTCTCGTAACACTGGACTGAATTGTACTTAAAGAGAAAGAGTGGAAATAAAATGTGTGTGTGTGTGTGGGTGTGTGTGAGACAGAGAGAGAGAGAGTGTATGTGTGTGTGTGTGTGTGTGTGTGTCCACTGCAGTAAGGTAAATCATAATATTTGATAGCAAAGCGTGCAGCTCATATCAGATTTAAAGATATATGTTATTGAAAAGGGATAATAATGTTATATATGAGATTATTAATATTTATTGTCAATACTGAAAATATTATTTATTGTTTATTATGGTGCTCAGTGTTACGACTTGTCTAAATATTTTAGGTATTAGCCCCTCTTTTCTCCTCCTTTATTCTCCTTCACTTCCTCCTCCTCATCCGTCCCCCCTCCTCCTCTGTCTCCCCTTGTCCTCTCCTCACCTCGACGCCCCGTCAAGTCAGTAATATCACCCATTGTGATCGGTTGGTTCTTTGTGTTCTGGCCAACGGTTGGTCGGCGCGGTCAGCCGCCAGCGCTTACTCCCGTCTCTGCCTTGTTTGTGCATGTCTGTTGTCTTGTTGATGTAAGTGTTGTCGTGCTAACGTGTGAAGAACATACATGTAGCCTGGTATCATTTGTGTGAAATCAGTAAATATGTACCTCAGATACCGAGTTGAAATAAAAACATCATCGCTCCAGATATGTGACTGACTTTTGGTGTGTTTTCAGACATTTAGTATGAATCTAAGAAGGTGGTGGGACCTTCCCTGAAGTACTTTAAGTGGTCATGAAGCAAAGGTCACATCATGACTGAAGACACATCGTTTAATGCAACAAGCAAGTTCCTGAAGTACAACATCACCAACCCTCTAAATGACTTATTCCATGGACTTTTCATATATGCACTTTAAGGTGATTTAGATTAGAAACGAGGAGTTTAATCGAATGTCAAACAGGCTAAAAGCAACTCTGAACCTTGAAGTCATGGTAAAATAATGTGATTTCTTGGGCAGAGAGTGATTGTGAGTCGTTACAGCAGGTGGTGTCTTTAGTTGAAATGAAATCCTGAATATTGATCTAAATATTCTATGTATGCTGCCTTTTTTATACTGCATACATTTAGCAAGTGCAGGTACTACACAAGATGATGCTATTGGATTTAACAAATGAGACTGACTGGGAAAAGACCATAATTAAGCTTGTATATATTTTCTAGTAAACCAACAACCATATTAACCAGGAATAAAACTATTACTGTGTAACCTGCCTTTGTGTCAGTTGTGTCAGCAGGTTGTACAGGCTTGTCTCTCATTATATGACATTATTGTGAAAGTATTAGCTATTTGTGTGTTATTTAATTATATTTGTGCATTCACTGTAACTAAAAACTTGCTTTTATTGACCTTGTGACCACAAAATAGCTTCAAGACCAAACAAGAGTCTAACAAATGTGCAGCATTTATATATTCATTATATATTTGTATCAGAAAAAGCTTAAAAACAAAACACAGATTGAGAGTTTAAATTTGGGCAGGTGTTACGACGAAATCTGTCCCCCTCAAAATAGTGTCCCCCGGGTTGTTGGTCTCGAACCAGGGTTAGTTGTGTTCAGATTGGGATTGAATGATATTGGATTTTGTTTAAAAATCACAAAATTATATTTTAAATAACTGATTTGAGAAAGGAACTTATTTGTGATGACGTTACAGGCGAAACACTATCGGCGGAGGAACCGATTTCCTTACAACGCTTGTAGATTCATACCCATAATACATTTCGGCGGACAGCGGTTTCCGGTTTGCTGCACGTTTGTTCCTCCGACCAATTTCTCTGTGTTGGATTTTGTTTAGTGGAATTAGTGAACGCCATTTATCTTCACGACTGGTTCAGAATCAGTTATAGCAGTTTAACCGAGGGAGGAGAGAAAAACAAGCCGCCAAGATGCCGCGAATTATGATAAAAGGAGGTGTCTGGCGCAACACTGAGGTACGTGTTTACATGGCTAGCAGTGTTAGCATGAAGCTAACCTATAATACTAAATGCAGGAGTCCGAGTTAGCATGAAGCTAGCTGCTAACTTAACGGGAATTAGCCCGCGTAGAAAGTTTGGGTTCTTTATGCTGCTGCCAGCAACATGGAAAGAGATTAATTACTGCTTATGTCAAGTTATGTAATTAATAACGTATTTAATCAGCGCACACGACGTTAGCAACCATGACTGCAGCCTGCAAGAGTTTACAAATGTTAGAAAGTGAGCTAACCTGAAGTGAGAACAGCTCTAAAACTGTCAGCAATGGGATTGTCTCATGGTCATAATGGACCATATCTGCTGTTGATCATCAGTGTTTATGAATGTTAAGTGTGGTTGAAAAATATGTTTGAATCAAAGATGTGATCATAAAATATGTATGAATGTGTGTGTGTGTGTGTGTCTGTGTTTCTGTCTCTTTTTCAACCTGCCCACTTTTCCCAGGATGAGATCCTCAAGGCAGCGGTGATGAAATATGGGAAAAACCAGTGGTCTCGTATCGCATCCCTGCTGCACCGAAAATCTGCCAAACAGTGTAAAGCCAGATGGTGAGTTTTGATGCAAAAGACAGGTGATGGACATAACAGTAGTTCCATTCCAAACATTTTGGAAAACCTGCCTTCATTTCATTTTCAAGGGTGATTGCAGGGCTTGTGGAAGTAGATATTGTCTGCACATAGTTTATGTTATTATGTGTAGGATTGTGTGCAACTGGATATGTTTGTTGTCCGCCTTCTCTCTGTACCCTTTTCTTCAGCTACAGAGGTCTCTCCTTTAAAAAAGTCACCCCAGTTAAGTCACTTTTTAAAATAAAGATTCTGTGCCGTGTCTGTCTGCAGGTACGAGTGGTTGGACCCCAGCATTAAGAAAACAGAATGGTCCAGAGAAGAGGAGGAGAAGCTGCTTCATTTGGCCAAGCTGATGCCCACTCAGTGGAGGACCATTGCTCCTATCATAGGACGCACTGCTGCCCAGTGTCTGGAGCACTATGAATACCTGCTGTAAGACTTTATAGGGTCTAAAACCCATTTTTACCCTAAAATTCAGTTAAGTGTGAGATTGTGTCAAATGCTGTGATTCACATGTATATTTGCATGGGTTTATGTCTAGAGACAAGGCAGCGCAAAGAGACAATGAGGAAGAAGTGGGAGACGACCCCAGGAAGTTAAAACCAGGAGAGATTGACCCTAATCCTGAAACTAAACCTGCCAGACCCGACCCTGTGGACATGGACGAAGGTGCCTCATCAGTCCTAAGACAATTTAGTTAATTTAGTTTGAACTTTATCCAACCTAAACAACAGCATGTAGCCTGGTCCTTGGAAAATCTAATTTTGTCTTATAGTTGTCTTTTACATTTTGTGAAGTTTAAATTTACTCTAAAGAAGAACTTTGTATGCAGCTAGTCAGTGCAGTCGTCCTCTGGATCAGTTCGATTAAATCCAAGTCCTCCTCATATTTGTGGCTGGAGGAAACCACCACTTAAATTCAACAACATCTTATGTATCCAAAAAAATAAATAACGTGTGTTTGTCTGTCTGTCTCACTGTTTATAGATGAGTTGGAGATGCTGTCAGAGGCCAGGGCTCGATTGGCCAATACCCAGGGCAAGAAAGCCAAAAGAAAGGCCAGAGAGAAACAGCTGGAGGAAGCCAGGTTGGATACACACACATACAGAGTGTTTAAAAATACAGGGTCATTCATTCTTTATCTAGACATTTTCCTTGTAAATGTAGTCATTCATCTTTCATACCTGATGTTCTTAGTTGTAACTTAGTTGTGATGTTCTTAGTAGAGTAGATTTAATCAAGTGTTCCTCGTTGTGTGCTGCAGACGGTTGGCAGCTCTGCAGAAGCGCAGAGAGCTGAGAGCGGCAGGGATCGATGTTCAGAAGAAGAGGAAGAAGAAGAGAGGAGTGGATTACAACGCTGAAATCCCCTTCGAAAAGAAACCTGCACCTGTAAGAACTATCAACCGTTTTCCTTTTTTTTTTTTTAACAGAACATCAGCACAGCATTTGGACTAATTTATTGATCGTTTCATTTTGTTTACTTTAAGGGTTTCTATGACACAAGCATGGAGCTCTACACCCCCCTGGAGCCAAATTTCAAACGACTCAGGCAGCAGCACTTGGACGGAGAACTACGCAAGTCAGTAACATTATATTATCCATTTTATACACACATACTTATACAAAAGTACAGTAAATACACATAAAATAAAACATTCATGTTTTTACTGCTCAATTTCATGCACGTTGTACATCATGAGGGTGAAGACACACAATAAACACATACACGTGCCCAATTAACTCATGGTGTTCATTAATAAACCCTTTTTTGTTTGTGTGTTCGTAGTGAGCAAGAGGAGAGGGAGAGGAAGAAAGATAAACAGAAGATCAAGAAGAAGAAAGAGAGCGATCTCCCATCTGCTATCCTGCAGACCAGTGGGGTGGCCGAGTTCACCAAGAAACGCTCCAAACTGGTTTTACCTGCACCACAGGTACCAACTACGTACAAACACCTGTATGGCTGTAATGTGAATGTCCTCTCAGACAACTCTGTATTTGTAATTGATCCTCTTTTACCAGAGACTTTATTAACGTTATTTAATCAAATGTTCTCTGTAGATCAGTGATGCTGAGCTGGAGGAAGTCGTGAAACTGGGGGTCGCCAGCGAGGTTGCCCGCCAAGCTGCCGAGGAGAGCGAAAGCGGCAACTCAGCCTCCTCTGCCCTGCTGTCAGAGTACAGCATCACCAACACCATGGCAACAGGGCTACGAACCCCACGCACCCCTGCTGTCCAGGACCGGATACTGCAGGTACAGACACACACACTGAACGTATGAGCATAAATACCACACTGTTGAAGGTTTTCCTGGTCAGGTAACTAGCACTATTTCAGATGCATATTTTTTATTTACTAAATAATTGTATTGTATTGTATTGTAATGATTTAAGTGAACCTGTGAGTTTTACTAAGCTAACCTGTCACTATTCAGTACGATCCAAATAGACTGCATTTATATAGCATATTGCACTTTGCTTTTCACAGACTAGCAGTCTCAGTATAAATGTTGACTGTTGTGCAAAAGCAAAATTTACAGCATGTACTTTAAAAACTGTCGCAACTCCTTGATGGTAGAGGAAGGTAGGTAGGTACTTTATTCATCCCCTTGGGGAAATTATCAATCAATCAATTAATCAAATTTTATTCGTATAGCCCTTTACAATAACCAAAAGGTACACAAAGTGCTTTATAACAGAGCCATAACACAATACATAAAAACAGTACATAAGAAATAATACGCAAAAACAATACATAATTATAAATTATAATAACTATTTTTCTTACTCACTGATATCGCCATGAGCATCAATCCTTACATACGCATTTTTGGATATTAAAAAAGTTTCCGTGTTAAATAATTACTACCTGAGTCTGTGTCTGTATCACCAGGAAGCCCAGAACCTGATGGCTCTGACCAACATCGACACCCCTCTGAAGGGAGGCCTCAACACTCCACTGCACGAGAGCGATTTCAGTGGAGTGACTCCTCAGCGTCAGCAGATACAAACACCCAACACTGTTCTCAGCACACCGTTCAGGTAGCAATGCACCAACATCTGTCCTGAGATAACTCTGCCAACTGGTGCTGTAAATGTTAAAATTCATGGTCGTGTTATTTCTGACAGAACCCCTGGACCAGGTCAGGGACAAGAGGGCATGACCCCTCAAGCTGGAGGAGCGATGACCCCACGTGGGGCTGTGACCCCAGGTTTGACCCCTGGCCGCACACCACTAAGAGACAAACTGAATATTAACAGTGAGGAGCAACTGGCTGACCCTGCATATGCTAAACACCTGGTAAAGACACACTCTATATATACATGTAATATAAACTTCACTTCTTAATAGCGAGATAAAATGTACACAACACTAAGATAAGGTTGATAATATTAATGCTAATAATAACTGTAATAAGAATCTAAATGAACTGCTGTCTCTCTCCCTTCACGCAGCAAAGGGAAAGCCTGCAGCAGCTGAGGCAGGGCCTGATGTCACTTCCTGTTCCCAAGAACGATTTTGAGATTGTTCTTCCAGAAAATGCAGAGAAAGAGCTCGAAGAAACAGAGACGGAGACAGGATTCATAGAGGACTCTGCAGATGTGGAAGCGCGCAAACAGGTAAACACACACACACACAGTAGCATGTGGGGGACATTTTTTTTAGTGTATTACCTCATCTAAATGACACAAACTCAAATATATACCGTTGTATGTGTGTCAGGCTCAACGGGAGGCAGAAAGAGAGAAGGAGCTGAAGCTGCGACACACGTCTGTTCAGAGGAATCTCCCCAGACCCACCGAGGCAAGGAACACACTCATTCCCTGAGCCCTGATCATTCCCTGAGCATATTAGCATGATGATGTCATCGTCCGTCTCTGCAGGTAAACGAGTCTGTCCTCCGTCCCACCTCCATGGAGCCGCTCTCAGACCTCCAGCTGGCTGAGGAGCTGATCAAACAGGAAATGATCACCATGCTACACTACGACTGCCTGCACCACCCGTCGGCTAACGCAGGCAGTCAGCTGCAGCGCGGCAAAACCAGAGGACCCGCCTCCACATCAAACAATGCGTCACATATAGCTTACCTGGAAACACACTCGTACAAGCCAGTCAGCACAGAGGAGATGGAGCAGGTAAAACACACACACAAGCTCACTTCAGAAGTTAATCAGACTATTAATTTATTATTGGCAGTTTGATGAAAGAACTATTTGATGAGTGATGGATGTCTCATTGCAATATAATCTGTATGCAGTTGTTAGAAATGTTTATTAATGATGTCGCATTCTTATGTGGCGTGTTCATAAACAGGCAAAGGCAATACTGGCAGCAGAAATGGAGGTGGTGAAGGGAGGAATGGGCCACGGTGATCTTAGCATGGAGGCCTACAGCCAGGTGTGGGAGGAATGCTACGGACAGGTAAGCATCCCTTTGTCCCATAATACATAGAAACAGCCTACATCCAGACTGAAGGTACAAGTGTCCAAAAGAGAATCATCTGGCACTAAAGATTATTTTTAGCTTTTTGTTTGCTCTGTTTATTCATCTGCTCTGTTTCTTTCTTTCTCCAGGTTTTATATCTACCGACTCAGAACAGGTACACCAGAGCCAACCTGGCGTCAAAGAAAGATCGTATTGAAAGCCTGGAGAAAAAATTAGATGTAAGAAATCAAACACACACAGAAAGCTTATAGAACATGACCATGAATTTTTCAGTTAAAAAAAATAGAAAACAGCTACATCTTTATGAAATGCTGCATGAGAGCTCTTGTCTAAACACTTAGGTCTTTCTCCCTCCAGGTGAACCGTGGTCACATGACGGCAGAGGCCCGGAAAGCAGCTAAACTGGAGAAGAAGCTTAAAATCCTGCTGGGAGGGTTTCAGTCCAGAGCCCTGGGTCTCCTGAAGCAGCACAATGAACTCTGGGAACAGGTACAAACATCTGCCACGTTTTACTTTTGCAGTATAAAAGAATTTCCTGTAAAATGAGTTACACACAAAAAAATCCCATCCTTCTTTATACTTCACTCTTAGTATCAGTCACACAGGATTTGTTGCAGTTTGTCTTCACTCCAGACCTTCATGGCTTGTTGCGTTTGTCATTTTACAGACATTATCAATCTCTTATCAGTGAAGAATTTGTTGAACAATCCATCTGTAAAATACTAATTATTAACCTGAAATCGAGTGAACTGATAAACTACACACTTTGTAATTTTTGGAAATCAAAAATATTAGTTATATATAAGTATTGTATTAATGTATTGTTGTAATAATGTGATACTCATGGTGTCCACCAGGTGGAGCAGTCAGCCACGGAACTCCAGACCTTCAGTCAGCTGAAGAAACAAGAGGATACTGCCATCCCCAGGAGGCAAGAGGTAAATACATTTATGATCACTCTACAAGTTTATACTCAGCCGACTTTCCATCATCTTTAACTAACACGGTACCATATTGACCATAAACTGTACTGGTGCTGAAACAATTAGTCAGTAATAGATAAATGATTAATCAATTACATCATTTATTTAATTAAGATTATTTGTTACTTGATAACTGTTGTTTCAGTTTCTCAAATGTGAAAATTTGCTGTCATTTCTTTTCAAAGTTAATTTCTTTGGGCCTATTGTTGTGTGTGTGCGTGTGTGTGCGCGTGTGTGTCTGTGTGTGTGTGTGTTTTAGGCCCTGCGGGAGGATGTGGAGAGGCAGATGGAGAGAGAGCGTGAACTTCAGCAGCGATATGGAGAGCTACTGATGGAGAGGGAAGCACTGCTCAACAGTGCTCAGAAATACTGAGCCGCACACACGCTAACATTCATACACACATGCTACACACACTCAAATTCTTATGATAGAGACATTGATATCAAGCTAACAGCTGCTGTGAGCAACCAGTTTTCTCACTCTTCAGCCTTCCAATTTGTTGTATTGAACAATTGTGTCATCTTTGAATATTCGCAGTAATTCCAGAGATAAGTCCCGCCTCCATGTGCTCATGTTGCTATGATGTCACAAACTGAGTTTTGAGCGTGCTTGTCATGCTCACCTTGTGTTTCTGTATTCGTGACCAATAAAGTTTCTTTTCAACAGTGGGAAAGTTTTGGTATATTTTTGTTTGGAGCTGTTGTGCAAACTGTGAAGTGAAACTGAACCTTGATGATAGTGTCTGCTAAGAGATAATGTGGAATTATACATCCATCCACACATAATGTCATATATATATATATATATATATATATATATATATATATATATATATATATATGCCCTTTTTAAGGCTGCACTGTAAATTGTTCCCAGGATTTCACAACATTTTACTGTATTATTTCACAGTAAAATGCTGTATTCAGAATTTTATTGTGAAATCATTATTTTAAATCAGTGTACGCCATCCCATATGGGATAACCATAGACTGTGATAACCATAGACTGTATAAAGCATCTCTACTCATCACTTTCCTGAAACAAAGCAAGAAGAAAAAACTGAGTGAGAGTGACAAAGCAAAGTAGATTCTTTTCTTAATTTTTTTTTTACTAAACATTTACCAGCTACATTTATTTTAGCATTCAACTCAATAACTAAAGACAGTGACCAGATAATGCCCACAATGACTGGTAAACGGAACTCCATTTTAAAAGCTCTAAATTTAGTAACAAAACAATTGTCAGCCAACACATCTTCCTCTTACTGACTAAATAAAACCTTACAAACTCACAAATGCAAAACACTTGAAATTTCGGCACACAAATAATCCTCAATGCTGAGTTTTATGTCAGTACATTTCAGACATTTATCATTTGATCATCATATTTGATTATCATCAGACTGTTTACTCCCCCCTAGTGGAAAAGAGACACTGCAGATAACACTTTTCAATATATTCTGAATTAGTTTAAAAATCCTAAAAGTGCTCATTCTCTTACGTTTTGCCTTGATGTTTGATGTAGAAACTAGTTTTTACTACTACAAATTCTACTACAAGTACTATCAGAGGACTATGCATGTGACAAACAAACCTTTGAATCTTGATGGACGATTTAGGTGATTTTCATGTACATAAATTAGATTAAATGCTTTTATGGGTGTAGGATTTTAGAATCCACAATTTAACAGAACAAATTAACAGTAAAGACCTAATATCCTGCCTGATGTATCACCAACTGTTAATCAACATATGCATCTCATAATAGAAAACATTAAAGGTCATTTGACTCATCAGGTAACTTTGAAGAAGAGCACATGAGTTTGTGAAAGCATTAATGACTCATATGACACAACATTAAAGGATATATTAAATATAATGAAAATGACCTTCACTGGAAAAGAAATGTTTACATGATCATCTGTCGCCATCTTCTGGACATTATTTGTCATTACAGTCATTTATCTTAAATTTCTTCAGGATGACAGAAATAACTGTACTATCCATGTCCATGCTGACTCTGTATCTCCCCCCTCCTCACCCTCTCTCTCCTCATCATAATCACATAATACACCGTCAACAGTTCTTGTCCTTTCAGTGGGATTTAAACTGATTAATGACACACACACTGACTGCACACACACCAATTAGTTCTGACTTCACACAAATGCTCCTTTAACAAAAACAGCATTAAACTGGTGACGAAAAGCGCCAGAGTTGATAGATGATGCAGTCATGAGGGTGGATTCACATGCACAGGGCTTTGCTCAGGTGTTAGGCCACAACCTGTCGCCAAGGCAGCTTCAATGCAGCCAAACAGTTGATGACTATGAAGGTATTTCAGGTGCAAAATGTTTGAGCACCTGTAACATTGAATTTGACAAAGCTTCTCTCTGACTGGCCGAAAAGTCTGTCAATCTCAGAGCGGGCCCGCCTTTTGCAGAACAGATCGTTTTGTCGTTTTGTAGCTTCGTTTTGTAGTTTTGCACCAAATATCTCAGCAGAACCGGAAGTACGATTTCTGATTCGCACTTGTAGAAAACAGAGAATGTGTGACTCGTGGGGAGGATTCCAGTGGTTGTAAATTGCTATTTGTGTTTGTGTGTTAAATGACACAGCTATTTTCATGGTAAATTATTTCACATAGTTATTGCACAAGTTCACATTCAGATTTGCACAGATTCAAATTCTCACTGCAGCTTCACTTCGCTCACTGCAACAGTGTTGAAATGTGTGACTTGTAGAAAAGGATTTGTGCACCTGAAATTACAGTTTTGTGAATATGTATTTTTGTGTTGTATTTGTGGGAAGAAAAAAAATTGGCATATACAAGAAATTATTTTACAAGTACACAACTCATAGAGCATGGGGTATTCAAGTAAAATTTAAAGAGGTCCAGCTGGAGAAAATGTCTTGAAGCAAAGGTCCGGAAGATGATAATGTCTAACTATTAAATGTGATATATATTTAAGTAGCCTAGTAGTTGTATCAACCTCTGCATGTATGACTGTCAAATCAAATGAATTCAGGACAATTCAAAAACTTTTTGACAATATTTATTGTCAAGAAACATAGAACTGAACTTATAGATGTATGACTGTCGATACGTATGTTCTCTCATTTACTAAATAAAAAAGGGCTGCATTCCAAAATAAGAGAAAATAAATACAATGTTAAAATTGTGCATGTTCAAATAAAGTGCTTAACTTCAGAAAAATAAAATAAAGGAGTAAAGACTTGAATTTCCCCTTTTTTTGAATAGGTCTGTCCATTCCGGATGAAATGCTCTATTTTTGCTGTCCACTTTTCTTTTTTTGGAGAGCACCATTTGTTCATTATTTTCCATCTTTCTTTTTCTTTCTACCATATTTTCATGTGTAACTTGCCTCTAACTCTCTCATCTGTCTGAACGGTAGAGTCGCAATATTAACCACCTGGAATGCACAGACTTTATTGGCTGAGTGGTATCACGTGGAATGGTTTAACTCGCATGTAATTGGTCTGTGCCTGTCTCATCCACTAAAGCACTACTGTAAAAACTACAAAAGCTGCGCCGGGTTAAAATAGAAGCAACATGTCAGGTTTTAAATCATAACCTTCTGTTTTGGTTGTAGGTCCGGGTCCATATGGGACAGCTTCTGGGTCCGGACCCGGACCACGGCCCGCCTGTTAGTGACCTCTGTCATAGAGTGTGGGAAATCAAATTTGCTGATACACATACAAATTCAATGTTACAGGTGCTAAAACATTTTGCACCTGAAATACCTTCATAGATGACTGACTGAAGCTAACTGTGTCTCAACAATGAACTGTCTTTCAAAGTCACTTAGATTTGTTCATTTTGCCATCTTGAAGTCAGAAGCAACCGGGCCTGCTCTGTATTTCAGGATGGATCAGGATGTTGATTGTACCAGACAGTCCATCTTTATTTGTTATGTTTCTCCACCCGTTTCTTCAGTGTTTCTTTTTAATTTGCCACCCATCTGTGTGCTCGAGACCTGCGAGGATTTTCACTGACGTAAATTGACTCAACTTTATTGCTGCTGCACAAAGTGGGTGCAGCGAAAAACAAAATGCAGTTTAGCATCTAACCAGAAAGTGCGAACGCTCTAAAACTGGAATTGGTCCCCACAAAGATAAATGTAGGAGAGCACAGACTCTCGCACACGCTCTCAAGGGAGTGGTTTGGAGTGGACAGAAAGACAGAACGAACAAGGAGGAAAATCAATACCTGAACTACTGTGGCCTGGAGTAGTTAGTGGTAATAGCAGAGGGCTGAGAGGGATGGATGCACACACACACACAGTGTGTTGGTAAGGTCAAAAACAGCTCTTGTGAGGGAAGCAGACAAAGGAATAGAGACAGAGTGAGAGGTCTGTCTCCTTATTCTCCCCTATCATTATCTTCGTAATGCTGAGAAATGAACCGAGGCCTCCTCTGCCTGTGTGTCCGTCTCTTCACACCCGCTCGTCTCCGTGATTTGATTTCTGCGATGATAGCTGGTGTTTTGTGGAGGGAGACGGAGAAGCTGAAGGGCTGGAGGAGAGCTTCACAGAGATGGAGGCAGAGACAATGAGAAGCTGTGAGACTCTGCCGGCCGTTTAATCTCCACTTGATCAATCAACAGCGAAACGTCTCGCAAAATCGATGCGAATTCGAGGCGATTTAGCAAACGAGAAGAGATCATTTTTCAACACGGTTTGTTTTTCAGCCGGAGTTCTCGACCCCAGAGTTAAGCAGGCGGTGAGTCACTGCCGCCGCTGGGTCGTGACACGACGAGAGTATCGATGCGTCTGCGATGAGTCCAGGTGACAAGCTGAGAGACTTCATTACTTACGTGAATGTTTGGGAGGGGACGAGTCGGTGTGAAGTCAAACTGAGTAACTGTGGGTGCAGCAGTCTCTGTTTGCAGATGCTTCCTCTCAATGATTCAATCAGTTTCTCACCTGGAGTTTGGGTTTGTCACAGAGCTAACCTGCAGAGTATCCATGGATTTGTTTTTTTTTTCCCAATCTAAGACCCCCACAGACTTCCAGGGTCATGATTTGTATCCTATCAGATAAACCAGTGATCCTCACAATTTTTTTTCACAAGAGCCACATTGGCAGAGCAAAATCAAGGGGAGAGCCACTTTTACAACAACATACTAAGTCACTTTTACAAATGTGCATTTCTACTTATAAATTGGACATCCCACAAAAAAGCAACAACACAGCCAATACATTTTCAATTAACACTATATTTACCTTAACACTGGGATGAGCAGCAGCAGGCATGCCTGTCCTTGACTTTCTTTATGTTGTACTTTGTTGTTGCAATCACAGTGAGGCATTCAAGATCAGCATGGGTCAGTCTGTTTCCCTGTGTCCTCTTGATAGTGTTCATGGTTGAAAATGTTGACTCACAGGTGTATGTGCTCATGAAGAAAGACATCACTGTCTGTGCAAGTGGTTTCAAAGTGGGAAAGTCTGCTTCAGAAACCAAACTCCGGAAGTAGCCAACACCTGCTCTCAGTTCAACTTTGGTATTTGTTTGCAGCTCAATTATTTCACCCTCCACACAGCAGCACAATTACCAGGGCAAAGAACAAATAAAAATTCCTCTGTCCACCTCTCTTGAAATTTCCTGTGCTCATCTTGTACGCTTCGTACCTTTCGTTTTTTACCGGGAACACCTGACGTTTGCCTGCTCGTCCTCTCTCCGGCATCTTCATGTTGACTTTCGTTTGCTGCTTCCTCAGACTGTTTTTCCTCACTATTCGTTACGACACTGTGTGTCTGTCCGTCTGGTTTTTGCCCCATTTTCATTAAAAATCGATCCATTTTGTGCCGGCTAGCGGAGCTAATGTAGCCTAGCAAGCTAGCACTGCGGTCAAGTGTGACGGCGTAAAACAATGCCGTAAGCGGGCTGCGTTGCCAGGTTTGACAGTGCCCCCTTTAGGAAACACCATTAATTAATCCTTAATTAATACTTCTCTTAATATTTAAGGTAAAGGGACACGTATAATGCAGATGTTTGCATTTTTGCAGTGCAGTGTTCACTGTATGTTTATGTGGCACATTTGAAAAAATGTATTAGCTGTGTTACCATATTGTTATAAGCTAACATGCGAGCAACCAATTAAAGCTTGAGGAGCCGCATGCGGCTCGTGAGCCCGCAATGAGTATCTCTGAGATAAACAGAAACAGAACTGAATTTCACACTGTCTCTGCAGGTATCAGTGTTTACTCACTTTATGTCTCTTAAGTTTACCTGAACCAAAACCTCTCGGCCACATACCTGCAAAAAACAAATGCAGGAAGTTGTGGAAGAATTTTCAGAAAAAAGTTTCATCATCTAAATATACATTTAATTCTTTAGCATCTTCTGATCGTTTACCTTTAGATGTGGGATGATAATTAAAAAAGCAATCAAGAAAACATGGAGTATAATATCGAAGCCATGGCACCAGATGCTTCCCCACAGGTATTGCATTGCACAGTGATCAATTGTGGCTCCAGGAGACCAGCACAGGTCGATAGGTGCAGGCAGGCGGCCGTCGCCTGTTTGCTGTGAAGAGAAATTGAACTGTCAAACCTTTTTATTCATTGTTTTTAACATCTCTCTCTCTGTGGCAAAAACCGTGTGTGAGAACGTAGTGGAAGGAAAATGTACAGAAAAACAGTCATAAATAGTTTAATACCAAGAAATAAAAGTCTTTATTATTGCAACTGTATGTGAAATGGTCAAAGTTTCTCTGTCTGCTGCTTGTTGTGCTGCCCCCAAATGGCCAAAATAAATAAATAAATAAATAAATAAATAAATAAATAAATAAATGCAGCTTAAAATTACTGTGTGTAGATTGTCATATGAACATCTTTCAAATGACTCTGATGGAACAAGCTATTGTTGGTGGAAAATGACCCAGTAAAAACAGATGAAAACAACTGAGACTGTCACAGTGTCTTTTTTTTTATTCTACCACTAGAGGGCGCCAAAGCCACACATTTTTCAAATGCGACATTATGCTTCTACCTGCAAAATAGGACAAGCTTGGGGTTGATGTTTCTTACTTTTGATCAATCAAATGTTAATGATGAAAATAACTCCCCATTATTATAACTAACAAAACTGATGACAATGGTTTTGTTTCTGCCTTGTTGTTATTATGGAAGTTCACCTCACATTGCTCTCTTCTGCACACACACACACACACACACACCATTAAATGCAAAATAACTAAGGAATAAACACAAACAGACTCACAAGCACACAGAGAAGTACAAATATTAACCCACACGTACAATCTGCAAAAAGCTGCTTTGGCCATTTGCCGTCGAGCTCTGCTGACATTCCTGTCTTCTCCGCAGGCCTCCGGACCGCCATCACGTAAGGAGGCATTTCAGCTGTTATCTGAGAGGAACATATGCGCGAAGACACCAGCAGTGACTTCGAAACACAGAAGGTAAGAAGCTGCCTCCTGCGGCCTCCTGCGAGCAGCGCCTCTTCTCTTAGCTTCACTCTGACAGGAATGTCAAGGATCACACAAACTAGTTCTCTTTTTTCTTTCCCCTCATCCCGCCGCAATTTAAAAACAAAATTACTCTTATGACACGTCTTTGCTCTCTGCTTTTCTCTCAATGTCTGTGTTTAAAGGGGAGACGCATAATCATCTCTTCTTTCCGCGGCGAGGAGTGAAAGAGAGCAATTAATGACCTGTGTGACCTCTCTCCTCCCTCCACCTCCCGTCTCTCGTTCTGTCAGCCGCGCAAAAAGGCCAGAGAAGATCTGTCAAACTGTTTCCTCGCTCTTATTCTGCATTTTTCCTTGTAACATCTTTCATTACTCTGTGGTCACACAGTCACACGCAAACTGAACAAACCCACACACATACATGCATTCAAAACAATATACTACAGCCTTATCCAACCCAACACACACACACACACACACACACACACACACTCTCTCTCTCTCTCTCTGACACACACTCTCTCTCTCTCTCTCTCTCTCTCACACACACACACACACACACACTCTCTCTCTCTCTCTCTCACACACACACACACACACACACTCTCTCTCTCTCTCTCTCTGACACACACACACACTCTCTCTCTCTCTCTCTCTCTCTCACACACACACACACACTCACACTCTCTCTCTCTCTCTCTCACACACACACACACACACACACTCTCTCTCTCTCTCTCTCTGACACACACACTCTCTCTCTCTCTCTCTCTCTCTCTCTCACACACACACACACACACACGTAAACACAGAGAAGTCAAAATGAAAGACTGAATGTTGTTGTGCAGAGATTCATTAATATTTAAATCAAATGTCTTTATTGACACAGTGTATGAGAGCGAGTGTGTGTGTGTGTGTGTGTGTGTGTGTGTTTTATGAGTGCATGTTAGCTCTGAACCCCAGTGGGTCAGTTTCTTCATCTCAACTAATTTTTGTTTTTACTGCACTCTAATGGACAATTATGAAACACAGACACACACATAACGTCGCAGCAGTCGTGGTGCGTGCGTGCGTGCTCATGTGTGTGTGTCTGTGGGTGGGTGTTTGGGGGAATGTGTGTGTCAACTTAGCGAAAGAGTTTCTCTCAGATCATCAGTTTCAAGCGGCGAGGATAGATTGGCTTTAACTGAATATGTGAAACAGCCGCTGCTAAACTCATTCAATTAGATTTTTACATTTCCCAAGAGGCAACAATTAGCTCACAACAAGTGGCACTTTACAAAACCTAGATTACAATTGCGGAGCCGGAATGAAATGTTCAATTAGCATTACAGTGTATAGATGGTGGAGGGGAATGTAA
This sequence comes from Centropyge bicolor, assembly GCA_037975185.1. NCBI lineage: Eukaryota > Metazoa > Chordata > Actinopteri > Pomacanthidae > Centropyge > Centropyge bicolor. The sequence continues at coordinate 92,013 of JBBMOC010000328.1, forward strand.
ACATGTCACTCGTGGAAATTGTCGCCACTTAATGAGTTTGACGTTCTTTAATGATTTAATTGAATGCTTGGTCTGAAAGAGAACTTCACCAGACAAAGCCGGATAAATAAAGATGTGAGAGGATTTTTAGCTCAAAGGTTTAATAATGGTGAATTCTTCTTTTGCTATGTGATGAACATCTTAAAGCATATTTCTCAAAATGGCGAATCTGTAATCTGTACACAAAGAAGAAGACTTGTTCAGTGCAGTGTCTCCTGCTGTAGCCCAGGTTGCCAGATAAGTTTCGTAAAGACAGATCACTGTTTAGGTGTCGGCACAGATATGATGGCACCAAACCTGCCGACCGAACAGTGTCGACAAGACTTCTTAGTAAGTGAGCTTTAGAGGTGTTGCCAGGCATGTTACTGAACTTTGGAGAGAGCCAGGACAGCTGTTCTCCGTGCATCCAGCGTTTACACTATGTTAGGATAATGTTCACCAGGACAAGAGACAAGATGGATGGATTTTTAGTATCTCAAGTGAAAGTGAGAGAGGGCACAGAGTCTGGGGCGAGCAGAAAACGGAGGAAGTATGACCCTGATTATTTAAAGTTTGGCTTTTCATGTATTGGTCCTGATGATGCTCCGCTGCCACAGAGTGTTATCTGCAAAGCGGTGCTAGCTAACGACAGTATGCGACCATGTAAACTCCGGCGTCATATTGAAACCAAGCACCAAAGTTTAACGACCAAGCTGCTATTATAAAAAAAAATATCTGACTGACGTTGATCTGTTTATTATCTGATTTGAGGAATTGCACAAAGAGGCCTTAAATTGAATGTATTCAAAAAGATTAAAAAACTGTTAAAATATGTTAAAAACAGATGCTAAACTGTGTTTTAAAAAAGATGTTAAAACATACAGATGTTAAAATGTGTTTTGAAAATATTAAAAACATACAGATGTTAAAAATGTGTTTTAAAAAGATGTTAAAAACATACAGATGTTAAAATGTGTTTTAAAAGATATTAATCCACACACACACAGATAAAGATGATTAAAATGTTTTAAAAATATGTTTAAGAACATACAAATATGTTTAAGATGTTTACAAAAATAAAGATGTGTATAGCATTTATTGTTTAAAACCTTTTTTAGGCCTGTGTGGAACATACAAAGCGACAACAATAACAGTAATAATAATTAGGGGGGGTAAAGGGGGGGCGGCATGCTTTTGAGTTGTCTTTAGGGAGGCTCGCTGTCCCACACTTTGAAAACCCCTGCTCTGAGCCCTCTCTCTCTCCACCTGTTTCCCTCTACCTGGATGGACACTCCCCAGCCACTCCCACCTGCCCCTCTCCTTCCTGTATGGGTGGCTCCCAGAGGCTATATAGCAGTCAGATCACATGGGGCCATCCCTTTTCCCTCTGGAGAACAAAGGAGCATGTGGATGCCGCAGCCTTCCTTGAAATGGACCTGACATGTGAGTTGCTTTGATTTGAATACATTTAAAATAACCTTAGTTGATAATAATTCAGTCTTCAGTGGTGATTGGTTTTCTATGATGTTTATTTCTTGATTATCAGGTTTATGGTGTTAATATTTGAAGTTAAATGGCCTTTTGGATTATCAATTGTACGAATGAATTATGAAATTAAGAAATTATCTCTAGTTAATATTCTTATGCTTTTCTTTGCTGTCAGTTCAACAACCTTACAATAAAAGAGTCAAGTGGAACCCTCCTGTGTGTGCTCATCTGTCCAAACCGACAGGCCATCGAGTTGAAATAAGTCCTTAAACCAGAGCATCCTAAATCTTCTTCAAACATCATCCAGTGATCCAATGACTTAATCTAAACGTACAGCTAAATGTCATAACTTGAAGCTTAAAATCAACATAGCAAATTTAGCTTGAATAATATCATAAACATTGTTCACTGTCCCAGACATCATCATCAAACTGGAATGCTGATGTTGCTCAGACGTTTTTGATAACTGATGTGTTCATATCTAATGATGAGTTGTTTAATTCAAGAAACTTAAAAACCAGTAAAATTGCCTCTGATATTATTTTCCTTCATTTTCTTACTTCGTCCAGGTTCATTGTTACACGGCGAAAAAAGTTCAACCGTCATCAGCTCAGACGGCAGCTGTGAACATCGCCTCGTCTCTGTTGGAGGCGACCGCTCGCTGCTTCAGAGGTATTTAAGATGAACTAAGGCTGGATGTACGGAGTTAAATAAGATGATGTGAAGTGAGGAATTGTCAGCAGTTTAAACAAGAATATGTTTTTGTGTTGAAGAAAAAGCTCTCTCTCTCTCTGAGCTCATTATGAGTGCGTGGAAGTGACAAAGTTTGTTCGGTTCCGAGGGATTATTTCCTTTCATTTCTCTCAGTGGGTGTCAGGTGATTGGCACCAAGCAGAGCGTTACTTAATCCACACACTGATATGAAAATGCTCGACATGGGCACATTGAAGCGATGATGAAACAGAAACTTTTACAAAAACAAATGAGTAATTCACGTTTGGTGCAATGGATTATTGAGCTCGAGCAATTTTTCAAATGTGTGGAGGTTGTTTTTTCACACTTTATAAGAATAAATCACTTTCTTGTGAAGCTGGAAGAAATTAATCTTGATTTCTCCATTTGCAAAACAGCAAGCATGAACCTGAAATCACAAGTCAAATCATCATTACTTGTTTTACAGAGAAAGTAGAAGTGCAGCTGAAAATTAAATAAAATAAAATGTGTAAACGACGAAAGCCTTAGGTTGCAAACCACAGTTTTCTTAATGTTGAATTAGAAAATCGTCACACAAACTGTGATCAAAAATGAAAATCACACTTTGAAATTAATGCTAAGCTGTAATGAAACTGTAATTGTGATTAAATCATCAGATTAATCACATGAAAGGAAATTATGAAAAGAAAACTTTGCTGTTTTCATAGGGACAATATCTTTGTTGAAATTTGTCCTCATGAAAACTTTTGAAAGGAAAATTTGGGTTAATTAAAAAATGGGGTTGGGGTTAATGTAAAATTTTTGACTAGGCAATGAAACTAAGTCAATGTGGCTTGACTCGACTCACTTTTGGCCCCAGGCCCTTTTTCAGACTTCATTTTTGTAGCCTTTAGTGTAGGCGGGAGCTGATCTTCATGCTGCCATGACACCATCTTCAAATGCAATCTTCAGCTTGCTTGAAATCTCAACCAAGGTGATACCAAAAAAAACTAAAGTATCAGATACTGTCCACAACATTTGTCACTGGAAACCCAAAAAGCAGTGCAGTCAACATGCGGCATGTGTCTTTTATTCGATGCTCTTTCAGGCCATAACGAGGAACCAAAGGCCAAGAAACTGAAACTAAACTAAACTCATCCGTCACCCTTGTTAGGACTCCAAAATAACACAAAAACCACAATGACAGTTTGTTTGAAAAAAGAATAAGCTCAGGGCATCAAGATGAAGCTGTGAGCCAGAGAGTTAAAAAAAACAGGCCCGGGGGGAGTGAAACGAAGAGGACAAAAAGTCGATCGTCTGTTCATCTAGTCATGGAGTCCGGCGCACTGTACAGTCCATCAGTCAGACCTCTCAGCCTTCCACCAAATGACCCGTTCAATCACATCTCCTCACTGAGGACATGACAGCGTTCATCAGTCCAGATCAAGCCAAAAATATCTTTACAGCACGTTTCTCACACGTCGGCGCTCACACACGATTTAAAAGCAGCGACACATGAAAAGAGTCAAAGGCATCAAAAAGCAGCACATTAGTGAAAGTCTAAGTTGGGGATAAAGAACTTCAAACGCACCGATGA
>JBBMOC010000329.1:35756-63544 GCA_037975185.1 Centropyge bicolor
ACACACACACACACACACACACACACATCCACTTTCTGCACACACACACACACACACACACACTTCCACTTTCTGCACACACACACACACACACACACACACACACACACACACACACAGGGTCACTACACGTTTTCCATCCATACTCTGTAGCATCATTATATGTGTCATGCTGTGGTTGACGCACTTTGGCCGCCTCTGATTTCCATCGTACTGAATTCAAATACAGCCGCTGCTCCTCAGTATCACGCAGCTTCTTACACATTAATATATACGTAAACACACACACACAGTCATAGCATAAAGACATATACCCTAACACACATGCATAAATGCACACCTTGGGTGGCCTGGCCTGATGTTAGTCATGATTGGAGGCGACCCCCGATGTGCCTCTGATATACCGTGTGTGTGTGTGTGTGTGTGTGTGTGTGTGTGTGTGTGTGTGTGTGTGTGATGGTACATTTACTTGTGCGCCTGTATAAAATCTGTCTCACTGTTTCTTTTTATTTTTACCTTTTAACTCTAAAAACCAATCATTTGCTGCCGGCGTCCCCCTGGTGCGTCAGAGCATAACCAGCTAATTAATTAGATTCGTTAAAGCAGAAAGATGAAATGTAAATAGTGTTACTTTGCAAAAAAAAAAGAGAGAGCATTTTTTCCATAAAGACTGGAGGTAACATGATGGATCACTGTATCTAAAATAAGCCAAATCACAACTTGAGTTCAGGGTGTTCAGACCCGTTCAGACAGCTTTCAATACCAGAACACAGCTGAAGAGAGTTTCACTAGGAAAGACTAGAACAGACTAGAGGAAAGCTTCAACTCTGCATAATTGATTTCTAATAAATAAGTGATGATGTAGAGGTGAGGAGGATACGGAGGCTCGTGTCCTGATCTTGGCTCGGACAAACACGGCCTCATGTTAATTAGACATTGATTTCTACATCACTAAATAATGGAAATATTCATTAGCTGTCAGCATAAAAATACATAATGGAAGAGAGAGAGAGAGAGAGAGAGAGAGAGAGAGAGAGAGAGAGACAGAGAGAGAGAGACAGAGAGAGAGACAGAGAGAGAGAGAGAGACAGAGAGACAGACAGAGAGAGAGACAGAGAGACAGACAGAGAGAGAGACAGAGAGAGAGGGAGAGAGACAGAGAGAGAGAGAGACAGAGACAGAGAGAGAGAGACAGACAGAGAGAGAGACAGAGAGAGAGAGGGAGAGACAGAGAGAGAGACAGAGACAGAGACAGAGACAGAGACTGAGGCTCCACTCTGGTTTCCAGCACAGTGCAAATAACATAAGACTTAATATGGTGCAAAGCCATATGTAGAATATTTGTACTAAGCTTTAAGAGAATCCAGCTAAAACATGAGAATTGCCCTGAATCAAGCAGTACTTCATTCTTCACTGATGCATTGATGCAAAGTATTACAGTAAGAGTAAATGTTCAGTAAACTATTCTCAAGAAAATACACAGTGAAATTTATTATTTTATTATTGGATTTTCACCTTAATTCCATATGTTGGTGCTGTTGCTGGCTGGTTGCATTCTTATAGCATCATGTTGTTCAAACAGCTTATGTGAAAGCAGCACATTGGTCTTCTAGAAATTACAGTTCTATGCTACTAACTTACAAAAGTAAATACATTCTGATCCTGCATGATGATGATGCTGCATGGGTCATATTTTTTCATATTTAGTCTATTTTCATTGATGCTTTATATATAATTTAGATGGACAGAATATGAGAAATACTTCTTAGTAAAACAGTACAGTTATTATAAAGTGCAGATTCCACAATGATAAAGTTCAATCAACCTGTTTCTGAAACAATCCCCCCCCCCAAAAAAAAAAAATCTTTACATAAAATTTGCAGGGTCTTTCAACCCGACAGCTGATTGGAGTAAAAACTTCTGACACATTTCCTGTCTCTCACTTGTTGTTGTTGTTGTATATTAATCAGTTGGCGAGACTCTTGTGATGTATTGGACCATTTTCACCACTAAAACCTTCTGTCTCATTTCTGTCATATGCCAGCTTTGGAGAGGTGGGACCAACCTTGAGCCAGTAAAGCTCCTTGAATTTAATGCCTGATTTTAAGAGGTGGAGTAAGAAGAGATGATTCTGTTCTGGACACTTTCAAGACTTATTCTCTTAGTAATAGTAATCGAATGCATAAACTATCGTGCACAGGCTTTAAACATTAATGCAAAAGACCATTTTCAAGACTGTTTTAAAATAATGTTGAAATAATGTTTTGTCTTTAACTGAGACAAAAAGAGAATCCAGCTGTAATTTGGACTGAACTGTGACTCTCTGATCTAAAATGCAGCCGGACTCGATCACAACAGGCAGCTTGTTTAGCATGAGCAACATTTTGGGCTAAAAATGCCAAGACCCTCCCGACTGGCTGGTTGGAATTTACTATATTTAACACATCCCGTCACGCTCACCTGGAAAGCGAAGGGAACAAATAGCAGGCGGTCAGCGGGGACCTGTGAAGGGCGGCGGGCTGAGGAAGACCTGACGTGGTCTCATTAGCAGCAGCTCAGGTGTGTCATCCGTCGACATGTGGTTGGAAACTGAAAACTCGTTTTTCATTTTCTTGCTTGTTGCTACAGATTTCATATGTCATTTTGTTCCAGAACAATCTTTACCCAATCAGAGAATTCAGGAAGAAACAGGAAGTCATCGAGCTAATTGGCTTAAAATGACATATTTGCTTAAAAAGTTCACTTTAAAAGCACCAAATTTCATCATAAATGCATGAATAAATTGAGTTTTTTTAATAATTAAAAAGTACTTCCTGACATAATTAGCATATTTGCTCTTGCTCTCGTCCACATTGTTTGCTTCCTCAGCTCTTGTCAATCATTTATAAATGTCGACTGTGCAAAGATCTGCTCAATGTGAGGGTTCAGATTCTCGGACAGTGAAGAACCAGATGAGAAAATTTCAGAAATATTCAGTCGGTGTTTTAGCATGTGAAGAGTCTCTCACTCTCTTTCAGTTCGCTGACATTTTCCCTCATTCTTCTCTGTGACTTTTGCTTCTGTGCATGTCATCTCGGGTCTAAACTGCATTTCAGAGCTGTTGGAAAGATGCTGTTTGTTTAAGTTCCTAATGATACACTGCAGTTGAGACATTCAGCATTGAGTCCATTAAATCATCCGTGTGGACGAAGACCAGGCTCAGATTCTAGAACCTGTGAAATCCTGACTGACTTTGATTTCTGGTTTCATCATGAAACAACCTGCAGCACCAAAGGCTGCTTCATGTGTTTGGTTGAAGCTGCACTTGAACGCACCACATGACACACATGTTCGGTGCTTTAGAGGAAGTAACAGCTCAGTAACACGTGTTCATTGTTTGTCATGACCCAAAGGACTGCAGTACTTTCACATTAATGAAAGGGAGAGCAGATATTGAATTAGAAACTTAATTTGCTCACCTTATGTTTCTCCACAAAGTTTGAGATCACAGTGAATCAGGAGGCCGAGAAAAATTGATTCTCCCTCCAGCAGGTTTTTCTTCAGGTCTCCGCAGAAAAGCCTTCAATACAAACAGAAGTGCGGTGTGTTTCTGTCTGTAGTTGAAGTTCTAACCTGCTTTTCAGCAGGAGAGTTCACTTCATTCTATTATCCACAGAAGAAAACACGGGAAAGCCCAATCACACACACGTGTGTGTGTGTGTGTGTGTGGAGAGAGAGAGAGAGAGGAATCCTATTAGAGAGACAGACCTTGAAATAGAAATCCTATGACAGTAAAATGAGTGGACTGAGAGGGATCTCATGACAACAGAGAGGGAAAGAGACACGCAGAGAGAGAGAGAGAGAGAGAGAGACAGAGAGGGAGAGAGAGAGTGGCACACACACACACAGAAAAAAAGAGAGAGAGAGAGAGGAAGAGAGAGAGAGAGAGAGAGAGAGAGAGAGACAGACAGACAGACAGAGAGAGAGCGAGAGAGAGAGAGAGCGAGAGAGAGAGAGAGAGACAGAGAGAGAGAGAGAGAGAGAGAGAGAGACAGACAGACAGACAGACAGACAGACAGACAGACAGACAGACAGACTGTGTGAATCTTATCCTTGCGGAGGAATCAGGCTGTAGGACCCAGAGGAAACCACAGAACTTAAAAAGCCTCTAGTAGTGTCAAGCTGGAGAAAAACAGCAAAGTCTGTACAGGAAATCAAAGAATCTGCACCTTCAAATAAAAGCCTTCATTTAATGATTCAGAAAAAAAAAACAGAGATGACATTCAGTGTGAACTAGATTTTTTTTTTTGCGTTGTTTTTGTTCATTTGCATTCTCAGTGTTGTTCTTCTTAGTGTCGCACTCCTCACTAGAATATTACTAGAATAACTAGAATAAAATAGAAGTTTCATATTTATTTCACAATTTTTATGGAAACATTTTCTTTTTGAGCTTCGCTGTTTGGAGAGAAGTGTCGAGCTGTCATTTGTAGGATGAGAAGACAATAAAATGTTAGATGGTAAATCTTTTGTTTAATTTAATAACTTCTTACAATTGACATAATGAAAAAAATAAATACACATCCTTCACTTGTTGAAAGCAAATTTCAAAGTAAAGCTGAGGGACACTTTTCCCTCACAAAGTTCATTCATTTCCTGCTTGTTTATCAATTGTTGCTCATTTCATTCATATCACATCTTACATTTTACGTTTATTATGTGTCTATTCTCCTTTTTCTGCCCGATCTTATTTTGAAAGTAATGCTCGGAAGCTGCGCGCGCGTTCATGCGCACGTCTTGACGCGCGTGCCTGTCGCCCGGTGCGGTGCGCACTGCCGCTCCGCTCCAACTCAGTCTGTCAGAGACCGTCTGAGCGCGCGCATACACACAGTGCCCCCTCTCTCACACACACTCTGTGACACACACACATACGCACGGACACGGGCTCGCGCTGTGGGACCCCCGGAGCTCCGCTTCAACTTCTCCCTTTGCTTCCACTCGTGTCTTTCCGTGTCTCCACCAATGCGAGGATTTTACTCCTGCTGTCACTCGTGTTCTCGCCACCTGAGGGAAACCAGTTTGCGGACCAGACGGGAGAATGTGAAATAATCCGCACTTTGACTGCGCCAGAAACCAAACAAACAGAAGCTTCACAGGAGCAGAGATGGATAAACGGAGTTATTCTCTCGTTTTGCCGGCAGCTTTTCTCCACTTTGCACTTTTGGGATTTACTGCTGCTCAGTTCTTTCCAGGTAAAAACGAACTGCTGTTTTTAATTTGCGGCTTTATTTGAAATGTTTCTCATATTTTCCTGCTCTGATGCGCAGTTGGAGCCTGGTGGCGCACATGGAGACATGAACGTGTTGATGCGTGTTTCAGATGTTTATTGAAACTCATCATGTTTTATTGTGATGTTAAAAATCTGTAAAGTCAGTTTTGAGCGCATATGTTTGGATTAAATTGAATTTCTAGTTGTTGGATTGAATCTGGATTGAAGGTTTTTTGCGCGCCCGCAGAAACCTGATCTATGACATGCAGGAGAGAAAAAAAGCCATAAATCAGTTGTTTGTGTGTAAACAGGTGATTTATGTTGGAGATGAATCTGATGCTTGTGCTTTGACTCGCGAGCTCGTGCCATCGTGTCTGAGTGTGCTCGTGCGCTCCGGAGCTTCGGTGCCAAGTTCTGCAGCCATCGTGATGTTTTGCTCCATGAAGCTGTCTCTCTCTCTGTGTGTGTTTGTGTGTGTGTAGTTTGTGTTGCTGAGGGTTAATAAGTGATTTGCATGCTGCTGTGTTTCGCTGTGAACTGGATCTGGATCCGGACACAGGGCGAACCGGCGCGTCCCGGATCCGTGTGAACGCGGAGCTGCGACTCTGTCCCGGTTTATTCCCGCAATGACGAGGTTCATATTTGTACGTGTGACACATGATTGTGCAGCAGTGTTGTGAGATAACACGCAGATTAATCACAGAAGTCAATTTTCTTACAGAACACACGCAGCTTTTTATTCAACTTTTACGCGCAACATAACTGATCCAGCGTCTCACTCACTCTCTCAGCTTGTTTCTCAAACAGTGCACTCATCCTGTTTATATATCTATAGTCACATATGTTCAGTCTGTACATTGCAGCTGCAGGACGTAGCCGGATCCTCCGGCACTTGTTACGCGCAGGAGACGTTTGGAGAGTTTGTGCGTTCACAGTGTTTTTACAGCTTCGGATCAAACAAGTGATGATTGTAATGATGAGTAAACGGAAGCTTTGCAGATGTGAAGTTCTGTCCTGCACATGCAACATGTCCATTGTCCCACATTCAGTTCAGGATAATGCGCAGATGAAATCGAAGCTGAAACATGTGATTGTTACGCAGATATCGTAAAGACTAAAAGCTGGTGCCAAATAAGCTGAAATCTGCTGTTTTCATGACGCGCGGGTCTGTTTTTAAAGACTGATAAAAGATGCGAGTTGATCACATCCGAGCAGCTGTTTTCTGAGTTGACATGAGAGGAGACATGTCTCTGATGTGTGGATGTCTCTGGATGTGTCCAGCAGCAGCAGCAGCCTGTGTGTCTCCGCCGGCACCTTCTGCTTGGTATTCATGACCTGTAGGGCTGCAGAGAGAGGCTACTCTGAAGGGAAGACTGGCTCCAAACACTCGGTCCTCCCTCCCTCTGTCCCTCTGTCCCCCCGTCCCTCTGTCCTCCTGTGTCTCTGCCCCTCTGTATCTCTGTCCCTCTGTCAGCTGTCTCCAGCTCCCGGTGCGTAAAGACGCAGCAGAGGAGAGTTAAGGTGGATTGAAAAACTGTCCGTGTGGTCAAGTGTATGTGTGTGTGTGTGTTGGGATCAAAGCTCTGAAATCCAGAGTTTGTATTTTCAGCGAGTTCAGAAGGAGAAACTGACTTTATACATTTTTTTAAAATCTTGTTTTATGAGCCAGACTTTCGCTGTGATCTGTGTGTGCTGTCATTCTGAAATCTACTCTGCCATTACTTGCACTTAAGCAGCCATTTAGTTCGGAGTGTGTGTGTGTGTGTGTGTGTGTGTGTGTGTGTGTGTGTGTGTGTGTGTTTGAGAGAGACTGTGAGAGAGAGCACTGAATATCTCACTGGCCGTTGTTCGCTCCTGTGCCGTTAGGGGGCGATATTGGTACATCAGATCCATTCATCCTCACATAAACACACACACACACACTCTTTCACATACACACACACATGCTCTTTCACATACACGCACATGATCACAGAGCGAACAGAGTGATTCTAATAATCTTTCTTATTCCAATTCCAACTGCTGGGTTTTGTTTTAGAAGAAAAAAATCATTCAGCTCTAATGATAATAGACTGATAACCAGCGATGAAGAAAATGATCTTAGCCTCTGTCTGTCTGCCTGTCTGTCTGTCTGTCTGTCTGTCTGTCTGTCTGCCTGCCTGCCTGCCTGCCTGCCTGCCTGCCTGTCTGTCTGTCTGTCTGTCTGTCTGTCTGTCTGTCTGTCTGCCTGCCTGCCTGTCTGTCTGACGTCTTGTAGAGGTTGTGGCCGCCCTCTCACCCTCCTCATCCAGGAGCTCTGTGTTTTCAGTTTTTCATGGCGTCGCTCTTGTCGCTCTCACTGACACAAAACTTCCAGCTAATATCTCAAATCTCAGGAAATGAAACTTCATCTGTGGGGCCACTTGTAAATGGTAAAATTATTTTTTGTGGACAGAAAGTATTTGTCTTCTCCCACCAACTGTGTGTGTAGATTTCCTTCATCCAATGTGGATATTTCTCTGAACTGAACCAAGTGATTATAGCTGCTTCAACTTAACCAAAAATTAAAGGAATAGTTCAACATTTTGGCATAAACTCTTAGTTCTTTTTCTTCTTCCTTCCTTTTTAATGTGGCCTCTACTCACATATTTATGAAGCAAAGGTGTCTTTTCGTTTCAGTATCTCTTACAGATTTCTAAATGGCTTTCTATGAGCATATATTCAATAACATCTCACATACTATACGTGCTCAATGAATGATGATGCATGTATTGAATTGTGCCACCATGTCGTTTCACGTTTTGACCTGTAGCTCATAAAGCATCTGAGCATCTTCGACTGTCCTTTGCTCTTTGGGGAAGTGAAGAAAATCACAAACAGGAAAGTGACGTACGCCTCCTCTCAGGTTGTTAAGACGGAATCACACATTTATGTCTTTTTTAACAAACATTTAAAAAGTTGAAAATAACCAGGAAATCACAGATGTGTTGACAGGGTTCATGAAAGTCGGACGTATAGAACTGATCCTCTGCTGCGTCTTGCTGAGACAGATTGGTGTGTTCTCTGGAATCCATGGTTGCAGCCATGTGAAGCTTTTGCCGGCAGCTGGTTGCTTAACTTCTCCTAAAGTCTGGAAGCAGAAGGAAACAGCTGGTTTGAGTCTGTGCAGAGAAAACAAAGCCCTGTTCCAACAATTCAGTTCATTTATTGCTTTAACCACTGAGTTTAAAAAATGGGTCAGAGAAATGATCCACTCTGATCTGAGGAATTCAGTTTTTGATTCGTGCCTTTGAGCTCCGTCGATGGCTAATTGTCGAACATCCAGTCGGATCTGGAGGTGACGACGAGGGCGTCGAGCTCTGTGTGTGTGTTTTCAGGGAAAATCAATTTACAATGTATTTGCCCCTTAATCTGATTTCTGTGGCTGTGAGGAGGAGAAAGAGTGAGAAAGAGAGAGGGACTGACCGTGTGTCACTTTCTCTCCCCCGTCTCTCCTTGACTCGTTCGCCCGGTGTGTTGACATGTTGGAGAAGTCTTTGGCTTTGATCAAATCAACAACCTGCAATTCCTCAATTATAGAGGCCTTTATGTGATTAGTGGAGGGGAGAGTGTGTCACGCTTCATACGACTGAGGCAGCGTCACCGAGGAGGGGAAAGGTAAAGGTGAGGAGGAGACAAGGCAATGAGGGAGGAAGGTGAGGAGGAGGTGAGAGGGTGAGGGTAAAGAACTGAAGGTTTAGAAGAGGGGAAGAGGAGGGAGGAAGAAAGGAGAGGAGGATGTGAGAGCAGGAAAAGAGGAGGAGGATGGGTGCTGAGAGCTGAGGAGGAGGTGGAGAGGAGGTGATGAAGGAGGCAGGAGAACAGATGGGAAAAGATGGTTGGAGGAGGAAGGAAAAAAAGGAGACGAGAGAAGGATGTAAGAAAAGAAAGATGAAAGAGTGGAAGAGCAGATAGGACAAAGATTCAAGGAGGGAGGAAGGAGAAGAGAAAGAAAACAGCACAGAAGGGAACAAGGAAAGGAGAGAAGGACCTTGAGGAGGAAGGAATTTGAGGCAAGGATAAAAGGAGGAGAGGGAAGGAGGAGGAGAGAAGATCGGTGAGAGGACGAGAGCGATGGCCTCGTCGGCTGCTGCCTCGTTCATCACTCCCGTCTAGACGAGAAGAGGAGGAGGAGGAGGAGAAAAAGGAGAAGGAGAAAAAGACAAAGGAGAAGGAGAGAGCGAAGTGTTTGGAGGAAACGACAGAGACGAAGGATGACGGGAGGTCAAGAGAAAAAAAGTGACACTAAGTTGATTATGTCTCACTGTTATCGACTGTGTGAGTGGCTGTAATTGTTTCCTCTGCCGTGTGTGTGTGTGTGTGTGTGTGTGTGTGTGTGTGTGTGTGTGTAGACGAGCTTTATGACAGGATGTCTGTCACCTCACGCCCCTCTCTGTTTAGTATGCCGTCCGTCCCCCCTCACTGTCTGTGTGTGCGTCGGCCTAATCCACGCCACTTATTCTATTGGCCTGACTAACTGACAGCCTAATAGCAGGACACGCTGAGTGCCGGGGCGGTGTGTGTGTGTGTGTGTGTGTGAGAGAGACAGTTGTGCATTGAATGAAAGTGGGTAGCGGAGCTGAGAGAGAAGAAAGAGAGTGACCGCTTCCTGCAGTCAAAGATATGCACTTAGACAGGAAAAAGAGTGTGAGGTACACGATTAGTGTCCAGTTACACCACAACTTTGTCTGAATGTGCCAGTGAAATAAGTGGAGCTGAGTTGTGGGTGAGCTCACCAGTAACACACCAACCAGGAACCAGATCCTTGAGCGAGCTGGGTTGTGAGCAAGCGGCAACCTCCGCAGCTGAAAAATGAAGCCAATGTGGAAGTGCAAAAAAGCTGCAGTTCCTCGAATATCCACTAGAGCCGGCTGCAGAAGGGAGTCAATTACATTTGAGCCCCATGTTAAAATGTCCGATTTTATGACAGAAAAAAAACATATTTACAGCCTGGTTCAAAACATGGCTCTAGTCTCATAAGCTGTTTTTCTACTCCATGACAACTCTGGGGGGGGGCGAATTTTTTTATAAGGCGTTGGTTTAAAATATACAGCATACATCATTATGCACAATTCATAGCTGTCAATCTAAGTGGCGCCACTTTGATTGACAACTAGCCACTGACGGTCTAAAGGGCGTCACCCCGACTAATTCTAGTCACTGAGTTTGGGAAAGAGATCGTCGTGGGGTTAGCCGGCTAGCAACAATATTTAGCATTTAACTTAGCTGGTTAGCCGTAGCTAGTTTGATTATTTCAAATAAAGCGGCTTTTTTCAGCCAATAGCGTTCATTCAGCCGGCCCATAGGACCCGCCTCAGCTCCGCCCTCGCTCCACCTCTTTGTCCATATTTGGAGTAACCGGAGGTAGGCTACCAAGATGGCTACGCACTACGATTTGCTTCATTTTTGCTCTTCAGAAACCTATGGGTGACGTCATGGACACTACGTCCATATCTTATACAGTCTATGGTTGTGAGGACCCTTGTGGGCTAGTGTTAGAAGTGTGTGTCAGATGATCAAAGAGCTCCGCCCCCTTCCTATCCTGGAATATCTGAAGCTCCTGTTTTCACTCTTTACAACAGTTTCGGTCACGTTTACACAAAGCTCCTTGTTCCTCATATGTGAACAATCATTTCATCTCTCTTCTGTCTATGACGGCTCCTTGGAGTCCGGCTATAAACAGTTCAGTCGTCTCTTCAGTCAGTCGTTCAAACTCATTCTGTTGGAGTGTAAACCAGCCTGAAGATTCACACCACATCACTGCAGCCTCTTCGATTTCACATTCGTTACATGTCGTTCTGCTTCTCCCTCCTCGTGTTTCCTGTCTGTCTAACAAATATCAAATCAAGGAAAAGGTCAAAAAAGATCTTTAAATGAGCTCATTAACTGACAGTTATGTAGTTCAATGATAAGTTAACCAAGTTTATTCAGGACACGGATTTTCAGCATTCGCTCATATTTGACTCAAAGCTTATGAGATATATGCGAGTGCTGTCAAATTAGTGCATCAAGATCAATTTATTAAGTCAGTAATTTTGTCATTATAAATGCTGAAGGTGAAGGGTTGTGTGTCAGTCAGATCAGTGTGTTTAAAAAGGACGACAGTGTCGTTTCCTGATGAGTTCAGTAAAAACAGGAGCGACTTTCTCGGCCAAAAAGAGACGAAAACAAACATATAAAAAGTCCACGCTTGTCGCCACCGAAACACACTGTATTCCTCCCTCTGCATGCTTTGATTGAAATGCTTTTTGTCTGGAAGCTCATGGGCAGTTATCAAAGTTATTGCCTGAAAACAACAACAAAGTTATTTCCCTGCAGGAGGCAAACAACAGCGAGCTGAGCGGTGACGGAGCGTGGTCTCAGACTGACAGTTGGGGATGTTAGACAGCTGAGGAGCGAGTGAAATTCTATGCCGGGTCTGAAATGCACGTCTAATGGAAAGACAAGAAAAATGGATATTTAGAGGCCCTGAGGGCAGATTTGCCTGGTGCATCAACGGAATCGCACAAACAGAAACACACAGCTGGAGCAAATAAAGACGAGCGAGTGTTCGTCCTGTAGCTGATTATTTCTTAAATGCAGATATTTGGTGAAGTGATTACAACGTGTCTTCAAATGCAAACATTATGAATGTAGTAAAAATATAAATCTCCACCTGTGGAGGATTTACAGCGTCCACGTTCCCACAGCTCCGTCTCACAGGAGCAATGTGTCCAAATGTATAAATCACAACTCAAAACATTGACGTTGGAAAAGGAAAATTGACGAGGCCTTTTCCAGATATATGTGCATAAATAATCACCAAGCCTTCAACATAAATGTGCCAGTAACTCGTCGCTTATTAGGATAAATGAAAAGTACTTTCACACTTTGAAAAACTGCCTGTTTACTGCATAATCAATTCAAGGTGGATGAATGTGCTGTTTTTCATCTCCTCAAAGCCGCTTTAGATTTTCTGTGAAACCGTGACAGACTGTGCTGTAACAACATATACTTTATGTACTTTACCAAACCTCACACGTTTTAGAGAAGCAGCAAAAACACACCAGACGGCTTGCCCGTACAATATGAAGGTCGCACATGTACACAGTGCTGTACGAAGTAGTTGAAGCCATACTTGAGTAAAAGTAAAGATACTTTGCTTGAAATCGACTTAGGTAAAAGTGAAAGTCACCCATAAAATAATCGCTTGAGTAAAAGTCTTGAATTAGCTCATATGAAATGTACTTAAGTATCAAAAGTAAAAGTACAAAGACACAAAACAGCCAGAAATATTTTTTTCTCTCACAGGCTTCATTAAGCTTAACTCTCCCTCCCAGACAACTCATTTCCACCCATACAATTTTCAAATACACAGCTGTAAATAAAGGATGTGTAATGCACTTGGTAGTCCTCATACACTATGGTTGTAAGCTAGCAAGCTAGGTCTTAGCATTAGCTAGCTCTTAGCTGCCCAGCTTTAGATATGACCGCAGGTGTCCGTCTTCTTCTGAAGTGCAACCAGCAGGTGTCAGTGTGGTGGTATCTCCAGATGAGGCAGCTTCATCATGCTGAATATTCGCAACGGTCTGGAGATTTGCCTCAACTTGTTTAGAGAGTGACAGGTGTTTGTGCGAACAATCTGGATAGTCCAAACATGATTAGACAATTTTATTCACGTTTTATTTTGTAGCGAGTAACGACTGTGTCCAGTATAAATGTAGCGGAGTAAAAGTACCATTTTTTTCAGTAGTAAGTAGTGCAGTAAATATAAAAACTCAAACTTACTTAAGAAAAACCGCTTAAATACTGTAACAAAGTATTTTTACTTCGTTCCTTTACACCACTGCATGTACACATACTTGTACTGCATACTGTGTGTACTTCTGTGTACTGGTGAGAAGAATCAAAAACCTGGACTTTGTAGTGAAACAGTGTGTATTCATGTGTTTGTCAGTGTGTTAACCTCCTGAATATGCAAACAAGTGTTGGTTCCCATGGTTGGTTATTATGACCACGACCACGATTATGACCATGTTTTTTTACTGCTGCTGACACAAAATTTGATTTCCACAAGGTCAAAGTTTTATCTCTGCGTCGTTACAGGCACAATGTTCCACCTGCACGCTTGCATACAGATAGAGTCCAACTTTGAAGAGCAGAGCTTCGGCATGAGTCGTTAACCGACACTGGGCCGGGCAGCTGTTTGAATAAAAGATATGCCTGGTGGACACTGACGCTCTCATTATAACAGGTTAAACCGCTAATTACAGTTAATTCGCTGATTACATGAATTATATGAGGATCATTTTTACTGCAGCCCGTAAATTACACAGCAGTCGCGAACAATACGGCAGCCTTGGAAAAGCACGATGGCAGCCCAGACGAACTTCAGCGGCTGAATACCAGCAGGAACAAATGAGGTGGAAAATGCTTTTGTTTTTATCCAGTGGAAGCTTCAGCCTCGGGGAAGGATGGAGCACATGTTCACCTCCCATGTTTTATTACACTCAACACTCACGCCACTTTTTCAGAGGTTGCAAGACGTGATTTTCGGTGACCAGATGTGTTGAAAATGTACCGATATGTTAAATCCAAAGTTTGCTGTTGCTACATGGTAGCAGATCAGAGCAACATATGGTGTAACAACCTGAGGATTACAGGATAATCAGAGCCTTGTTTTAATGTGGTGTGTGAACAGTCTTGTACAGTCTTTATGGTTGTTAGTGTGTGCATCAAGAACTGAGGAAACATCTGTCAAAACACAAAATCTTCTGCAGAATAAATGTGAAGGTGAAACGCGGTTCACCAGAATCAGCAGTTTCTGATCTGATGTCACCATCAACAGGATGATATTTCTCTGGTTAGGATTTGGTTGTGTCTATATGCAAAACTTGTTTAGAGTTTGAGAAAACAGGTTTGAGTCGACTTGACGTCTCAGTTCAAGTTAGGAAAACATTGTAGAGTGGGTTCAAATTAGACTTCCTTTATTGTCATTACACAAATTACACAGCAGTGCAAATTGAGTAGCGAAATTTCGTTGCAATGGCTTCTAAGGATGAGCAATGTATACAGTAGTGCCAGTCGGTGGATATATAAATATGTTAAAAAAAAAAAAAAAGATAGAGAGAGATAGAAAGAGAAGAGATATTAAAATATATAATATAAATATAGGTGCTGGGGGCTATATATAGACATATGTAAATGAACAATAGTTATACAGGGATATTGCACAGAACAAATTAGCATCAAGTTGAATTATTGCACTTCAGTAGTGGTTTGAATATAAAAGTGAATATAGATTTAATAAAAATAAACTTACTGGGTTTGCAGGTCTTTTTTTGTCCTAGTTTTGATAATAACCACTTGGTTTAGTCAAAGAAACCAACGTCGACTGTCGGTAGAAAACAAACTCCTGCTCTGATGTTTTGTCACTGACCCTCCTCCCTTTTACTCTGAAACAACATCAAACTACTTCCTCCTTTGCTCCAACAGTAATAATTACTACAGCTGCAAAGTGCATGTTGTTTGCTGGCATTAACTGGTGCATTTGTTTTTGATGGGTCGTCCTGGCTGCTGCAGCTCGTGTGAAAAGCTAAATTGCACATCGTCATGGAAGCTAGAACTTAGACATGTGACGAAAAGTTTGAAGGTTAATCTTCGGAGCTGAGTGGGCTGCCTCCTTTCAAGAGCTCTGGTTTGAGTACCTCAGAAAGACGACACATGCTCAGTCAGCTTTCCCTGGTTAAGTAAAGGTTAAACTGCTCTCTCCAAGTCTTAAGTAGCAAAACAAACACGGAGACGAATCAAGTCCTGATTGAGCTGATTAAAATGTCGGAGGTGTAAAAAAAAAAAAAAAAAAAGAAGCATTAAAAACTTCCTTTCCTCTAATTAAAACAACTGCTGATTAATGCAAGAGGCCTTAACGAAGCTTAACAAGGTTTCAGAGTAATTAATCCATATTTAATAGAAGATGTTCGGAGAGAGAGAGAGAGGCTGCTTAGTCGGCTGAATCAACAAGCCGGGGAGGAAGAGGAGGGGAGGACGGATGGCAGGTCGAACACAAAGGAGGAAATGAGACAAATAAGTGCGGGTGGAAGGGAGGAAGGTAATAAACAGAGTTATGGAGTTTAGCTGGAAGAAAGAGAGAAGATATTAGATGATATCTGAGCATCCGTCACTTTATTCTCACGGCGGGCAAATTTAATTCATGTCAGAGTGTGTGGGAAGTCGTACCCAGAAGATGGATACAGTCAGAGCCACTCTCGACGGGTCTGAGAGAAAAACATTTCGCATGAAAATCAAAGCGAACAAATCCAAGTAGAGTAAGAGGCTAGACGGGCGCTGTAATCCACTTTGGTATAAGTCGAGTTTATTACAACTCGGGTCTATTTTTGTGGCTTTGTTCAGTGTCATGAACCAGATCTGGCAACGCAGGGACAGATCCAGCAGAAACAAATGAAGGCAAATAATAAAATTGTGGTTCAGGGTTGAGTTTTGATAATAACAATAATCAGTCTGTTTGTCTGGCTGCTTTTGTTTGTGGCTGCCAAGACCGAAACATCTCATCAGGTATTTGATGACTTATTGCATCACGTTGTCCTGATTCATGGGTCACAGTCAAGCGGCAACCTCCGGCGCTGAAAAATGAAGCCAATGCGGAAGTGCAAAAAAGCTGCAGTTCCTTGAATAACCGCTAGAGCAGGCCGCAGAAGGGAGTCAATTACATTTGAGCCCCATGTTAAAATGTCCGATTTTACGACAGAAAAAAACCTGCCTGGTTCAAAACATGGCTCTAGTCTCATAAGCTGTTTTTCTACTCCATGACAACTCTGGGGGGGGCGAAATTTTTTAGAAGGCATTCGTTTAAAATATACAGCATACATCATTATGCACAATTCATAGCTGTCAATCTAAGTGGCGCCACTTTGATTGACAGCTATGAACTGACGTCTAAAGGGCGTCACCCCGGCTAATTCTAGTCACTGAGTTTGGGAAAGAGATCGTCGTGGGGTTAGCCGGCTAGCAACGATATTTAGCATTTAACCTAGCTGGTTAGCCGTAGCTAGTTTGATTATTTCGAATAAAGCGGCTTTTTTCAGCCAATAGCGTTCATTCGACCCGCCTCAGCTCCGCCCTCGCTCCACCTCTTTGTCCATATTTGGAGTAACCGGAGGTAGGCTACCAAGATGGCTACGCTCTACGATTTGCTTCATTTTTGCTCTTCAGAAACCTATGGGTGACGTCACGGACTCTACGTCCATATTTTATACAGTCTATGGTCACAGTAGACTTTGGTTAGAAGTTGAGTTTGGAGAAAGATGTTGAGGGAGAGAGAGACAGGAAAGGTGGAACAAGTATATGGGTGAAGAAACGGAAGCATGAGAAGAGTTGGAAAAGTGCGAGAGGAGAGAAAGAAGAAAACTGATTAAAAGAGAATCTGAAGTCGGGAAATGAAGGGATGCATTAAGGAAGACAGAGGTTTGGATCAAGAGAGATGGAGAGAGCACGGCAGACAGAGAAGAAGAGGGAGAGCAAACATCATAATATTTGCCTGGCAGTTGGATTTCGCCTCTCATTATTTACACACACACACACACACTCACACACACGTCCTTTCCTGAAGCAGTCTGAAGGAGGCAACCATCTTCTAGTTGTTTACGGACTCTCATCCGCACACACACAAAGTACACACAAGTGTACACAAACACACAGATGCACACACTCGACTAAAATACTGCCAAGTGTGCACAACTCTAATCCGGCATCTGCTCACCTTTTCTTCATCCCTCACTCTGGTTTCATCTTCCCCTCCATCCATCCATCCACCCACCCACCCTCACTTCCACTGGTGTCAATCCACCCACATGTGATTCCATTATTTCATCAATCATCCATCCATCTGTCAGTCACACAAATTGCTGTTTGGGAGCATGTGAGCTGTGAGAGCTTGTATGTGTGTGTGTGTGTGTAAAAGGTGTGAGCTCTGATTGAATGCTGATTAGCAGATAATTGGCTCTGTCATTGCCGGATACAGGAAACGCTGCCTGGTTAAGTGATGCAGACAGACAGACAGACAGACGGTTAACACAGACAGGTGGATGGACAGATAGACAGAAAAACTATTTTCCTCGGCCGGGAAGCGCGACGGCGGCCGCTTCACCCGTCACTTGCGAGAAAGGAGGAGTGATGGAGGGAGATAAATAAGTGAGGGGGAGACTGAGAGGAAAAGAGGGAGGGACGAGCAAAGTGATGAGGAGGAGGTGAGAGGAAGAGACGAGGGAGAGCGAGAGCGATTGGCCGTGGAGGATAAAGGGCAGAAATGACAAATGATCTGAGAATGAGTGAGGAGGAGGAATAAAGAGTGTGGAGGAGGAGGTGGAGAATAGAGAGTGACACAGGAGTGGATTCTCATTCCCACAACAATACTCCTGTCCCGGAAGAGTGACTGGTGATTGGTTGAGAGGAGGCTGGTCTTTAGACAATGCAGTCCAATCAGTCCACACAGGACGTCAGTCAATCCGTGTGCCTGGCATCCATCCATCCATCATCCATCTTTTCATCCATCCATCCATCCCTCTATCCATCGATCTATCCATCCATCCATCCGTCCATCCACCCATCCATCCCTCTATCCATCCATCCACCCATCCATCCATCATCCATCTTTCCATCCATCCCTCTATCCATCGATCTATCCATCCATCCATCCGTCCATCCACCCATCCTTCCATCCGACTATCCATCCATCCATCCGTCCGACTATCCATCCATCCCTCCGACTATCCATCCATCAATCCCTCCGACTATCCATCCACCCATTTATCCATCCATCCATCCCTCTATCATCCATCCATCCATCCATCTTTCCATCCATCCACCCATCCATTTATCCATCCATCCCTCTATCCATCCATCCTTCCATCCATCCATCCACTCTCACTTCCACTAGTTCACCAACCCATGTTCCTGTCAGTCCACCCACATGATTCCATTATCTCATCAATCATCCATCTGACAGTCACACAAAATCGCTATTCGGTGAACTTCCCACGTCCACGAGTCCACAAACATCACGGTGGCTGCAACCACATAGCAAAACGATATGTTTAAAATATATTCATATAAGAACTGTATATTCATTTATATAATTTGTCCTACTGCTGTGATTCCTGCTCCTGTTGACTTTCCTCCTGTCCCGTCCCAGTCACGTGATCAATATTAAAATTGACTCCCACCCCTCTGGATCCTTGAAAACCTGTCAGCCTGTTGTGTTGATTAGAAAGTTAGAAAGAGGAGCAGTGAGGAGTCAGGAACCTTTTTCATAGATGCACTTCATTACATAAATGTACTGGTGCTTTTACACGTCGTCCTCATGTTAAATAAGTGCCTGAGTGACCTTTTCCATCACAGTCATTCCTCAACATGTCAGCAGGGCTCCGTCACTCGAACATGCGATCTGACTGGATGCACTTCCTGTTCCACCTTTGATAAACGTGTGAATTTAATTTCTTAAGCACAATGAAAATAAAACGACTTAATAAACCAGGAAATTCTGTGAATGAGACGATTTGAATTTTCAGTCAATAAAGATTTGACTTTTTTGTTTTTACCTCAAGAAGAGCAGAGAAAAAAGAGAGTTTTCAAAATTCATCCATGCAAACGTCTTGTATGATAAATGGTTTGAACATTTCAGCGAATAGGAAAAAATGAGAATCCTGTCATTTCGGGTGTTGTTGAAAAAAATCTTCCTTTTATCTGATAAATGATCAAATTGATGAGAACATTAGTGGGAAGAGGTGCGAGCGTCTCTCCAGATGCTCATTAATTAAGGCCTCGACGGTGAAGTCATAACTTCTATAATCCATCATTTATGCAGCTTGAGAGGGATCTGACAAGACCGTTCTTCCCGGCGGAACCGTCGCTCCCAGAGACGGGGAACATTCAACCGAGCTTTCGAACAAGGCCGGCGTCAGAAAGCCTGTGAATCCATTATTTCTGCATACAGATTAACGACCAAAGCACATTTCCACTGACAAGAAGCTACAGAGACGTAGAGAGAGACAGACAGCAGCTGACACGCAGACAGGAAGCGGAGCCACCGTCTATATTTAATCTCTGTGCTTTGTTCTCTGTGAAGACGCTCATGAAGCGGCCGTTTGTTGCTAAACACGCTGGAAATAAATTCACAGCAACTTTGACTTAATGGAAAGCTAAAGAGCAAAAGAGGCATCTCGACTGTAAATAACACAGAGGGCCGTCGTCTGTATTTTTAGATGAAAGATGTGCAGCAGTGAAACGTTTCCACTCCGACAGAGAAAGAAACAGAACTGTGTACTATACATTCACAGTGCTCACATGAATCACCTCATGCTTTTACTTAGTCACTGTCTGATTATTATAACTACTGTTACTGTTTCTTGCAAATATCCAAATTAAGGCAAAAGCTGAATGTAGTGTTATGCTAATTTCAGCGTAGCTAGACAGCTAGATAACGTGTCTTCAAATAAAGAGACAGGGCTTGCTTTTCCTGCACTTTATATTTTTCTTCACCACCATAAAACTGAAACATTACAAAAAAAATAAAACAAATTAGTATAAATCAGTACACAAGCACTGAACATAAAAACATGCAATATATGATAAACATAGTTTGACTTGCTAACATAACAGAAAACTTAACCTAACGTGAGATAACTGAAAAATTAATTTGATTGATTAAACACACATCTCTCTAACAGACAATGATGTCCAAGGCATAAGTGTGCCGAAGAAAAACAATAGCAAGTCATTAGCACATTAGACTTAGCAGTGAAAGCTAGCTAACATGGACCGTAGTAGCGTCAAAGATGGCTGAAACAATACCGGTAAGAGCGCTCACTCTGACGCGACCTCAGGAGACCAAACAAACTACAGAGCGCTCACTCAAACGCAGATCTCAAAACCAAAACAGAAAATAGCTTATACACTTATAAACATTTTGAACTCGCTTCAAAACTTACTTTAGTGACTTTCTTCATTGACTTTAAAGACAGCACAAGTGTAATTTGTTGCTTTCACGTCTGAAACCGTCATCATTGTGCAGCCCATTATATCAATGCTATTTCAGACAGATATGAATGATCACACTCTTTTTTCTGTCTCAGCGTGATTTAAACAAAGCTTTTCATCCATCGTCACAGTGGAGTGTGATGTTGAAGGAGAGAGGATGTGAAAGACAAGTGGATGTTTCTGCAAATCTGCTCATATCTGATGCAAATGTCGTCTCGTGACTCACTGAATTAGTTGGATTTTGAACAGGCATCAGAACATTTGTAAACATACGCAATGGAAAGTCTTGTTTTGTTGGATCATCGCAGTGGAAGTTGTCACGTAGTTGAACAGAGTCGAGGTGTGTATTACAAACTGCTGTTTCAGCCTCTCTCTCCAGCCTCTGAGGGAGAGAATAGACTGTTACTACGAGCTGAGGATAATTGCGGAGCAGATGCCGGATGACACTTTGTTGATGGCGACCGCCGAGTTATGAATCACGGCTGATTATGAATATACTTTTAAGTCCTCCACGGTTGTATGCTGCGAAGATAATGGTCCATTAAAACACTCTTAACATGCACGGACCCACATGAAACAGGTGCATGACCCATTTCAGCTTCCATGAGTGTGGTTCCAAATGGTCTCATCGTTTTCAAGCCCAGACTCGAGTCCCAATTAATGCCGTCAACAGATTGGTGCTTTGGATTGTAAAACTTAATTCTCAGCTCTTGAAATGTCCCACTTACCGTCCACAGTAGTCCCTGTCTGTTTGAGACCATATGAGGTAATAAATCTACAAGTAATAAAGTGAATTTTCCAAAAAAAGTGAAGAAGATAAAACACATTTTTCCATCTAAGCTGAGACTTTGATTATCAGAGAACTGACACTGCTCACTTGTTGTTTATGTCTCTCAGAAGCAGAGTGATGTTGTTTTACCACCTTAAAATGTCGAAAGCCTGTCAACACATTTTTGACCCCCATGTCCAAACAGGACTTTAAAATTTATAATGCGTTATAGAGATAGGCGTCAAATAAAGTGTTACCAAACGTTGCTTTCTTGACCACAATATTTCCCTTAACCAAACTACATGTAGTGATATCAGACTGTGAAGCTCTCGTTGTCGTGCAGCCATCGCTTGAATTCAATCCAGAAAATCCAGAAAAGTGCACTGAAGGGGGGAAATTTTATTTTACTTTTGTATTGTAGTTTCTCAACACTCCATCTCAAAAAAAGATTTAGTTTTAATTTGCTCTCTCATGAGAATTTTTTGCACTTTGTTTTCAAGAAAAAAAGTACACATAATGTTTGGGGGATTTTTTTTTAATAACTGCCCTATTGCTTTTGTTTTTGTTAATCAAGACTTTTGTAGACGCCTATAAACTTTGACCAAATTCTGTCCTTGGTTTTAACAAAATAATCCCAAGGAAAAACCACAAAAACACCTAAAGGTCAGCAGTGTGATGATACATCAACCTTAAATATTGAAAGTATCTGTATCTGTATCGGTATCAGTGATACTGGCTCTGTATTTACTTAGTATCAGATCGATGCCAAATCTTGCAGTATCGCACACCTCTATCAGGACTAAAGAGACACTGTCCTCCTGCTGACTGTTGCATCAGATGAGGGCTGTTTTTGTGAGTTAATGACGAACTGACAGCTTGGTTGTTCAGCATGGAGGAATCATTGTCGGCCTTTATGTAAAGACACTTGAGTGTGTGACAACATAATTAGAGTAGATTAAAGACCTGATGCCGTTTTATTTCTTCCTCATACCTGATGCTGTTATTTTAATGAGAGGATTGTCTCCTGGAGTCGAGGAGCTGTCGAAGGTCAAAGAGCCAATCAGGGCACTTGTGTTTGTCACTGTTTGGATGCTGTGATGTCTCTTTCTCTTAAAATGGAGAGAGACAGAAAAACAGCTGTAGCTCTGTCGAGGTGCAAGACGTCAGCTGTTTTTACAAAATCTGGTGTTTTTATATTTCCATAAATGCACATGAAAACATGGTTCCTGCTGTTTATCATGCACATATATAATTTCTTAATCTGAGTATATTCAGTATCAAACCATATAAAGCCCGTCGATAAACAGAAGTTATAAGTGACTTCCATAACTTTGTTTCACTGCAGCTTCTCCAGAGCCCCAGTCTGTTTCTCCCCGGCTGTCAGTCTGCAGCCCAGAATAGCATGACTGACAAAGGAGCAACAGAACCCAAAGAAAGGCAACACCAGCGGCAGCCGACTGTGTCGACCCTGCCTGTGTTTCTGAGCCGATATTAACTACGCCATGAGAGCCGTCCGCTCGCTTTCTGAAGATTACAGAGGAGGGAGATAACAAGAGAGAAGGGGGGGGGGCAAAGAGGGTGATTAGACAGGAAGAGACGGAGATGGAGAGAGGGAGGAAAGGAGCAAGATGAGAGAGATGAAGGGAGAGAAAGTGACAAACAGGATGAACAGAGAGAGAGAGAGAGATGGTCGAGACAGAAAGAACGCCAAATACATGATCATTATTTGAATATTGGCTTTTAGGTAAGAAGTGACAGTGAGATGTGACTGAAACCTTCTCGAGCTGAAGATGAGGTTCCTGAACTTATTTGCTCATTAAACTTGCACCAGTCATCCTGTCATATGTTTCTCAGGAGCTCGGTCCAGGAGAGAGAGAGAGAGAGAGAGAGAGAGAGAGAGCTGTTGAAGATGATAAAAGGAAGAAGAAAAAAGAAGAGAGAGAGAGAGAAGAGATAGTGATGGAGAGGGAGTGTGATAAGAAGAGGGTGTCGGGTATTAGGCAGTATTAGTGCAAATGTAAGCCACGGACAGTAATGAACTACCCAACTGCTCAATAGACCACCAGCTTTGGCACTGAGCCCCTGTGTGTGTGTGTGTGTGTCAGTCGAAGGAGCAGACAGCTCGGGGAAGGTAACAAGGCCCTCGTCTTATCCCTCTTGAGGTCCTATTAACCTTTGCTCAACATTCACACACACACACACAGGAACACACACACACTCTTTTTTGACTGTCCCACTCAGACACACACCCTCGTGTTCTCTTTTGTTTCTCTCTATCTCACACACACACATGTAGGCACAATGTGTCCTCGCTAAAGAGATTTAAGAGCTGGTTAATTGGTTGGCTGAGGCTAATTTTCTGTTGAAAGTTAATGCCACCGTCACGCATGGCTCCCTGTGGAGAGGGTCAGCGTTGGGCTGTCTTCCTGTGTGTGTGTGTGTGTGTGTGTGTGTGTGCTTTATGTAGATGTGGCTCTCTTTTAGCTGTGTCCTCTATTAGCGTTGCCTCGTTGTATTGTTCGCATTCAAAAAGCTGTACTTTGAGAAAAGAGCATGTTTAATTTGTAATGTTTCAGCACATTTTGTAGCTACTTAAAAAAAAGTCCTCACAGCTGCTGTTAAGAATTAGTTTGACAGTGGTTAAAGTAAATAGAGAGAGGAGGGAATAAAGAGAGGAATCTTTTATGATCATTGCACAGAGTTGGACTAAATTAAGCCTCAGTGCTGACGGTAAACAAACAGGAAGCACTTTGTTGTTTGCATCACATGTTAGAATTTACATGTGATTTTGAATCCTGAGCTGTCTCACTGTCCAGAAACCTGCAAGAGGAAACAAAAGCAGGACATAATTAGATGAGCACACACTCTCACCGGAGGGCTGGCATGAGAGGGAAGACGTGTGAAAGCAGGTTGAGCAAACCTTTCACTGTGGCCTAATTCTCAGCCACTATCTTTAGAAAAACACCAAGACTTTGCTCCCAGTGTTTCACTGTGTTGCTGGTGCTTTGATCCGGCTCCGGCGACTTTCTCCCTGGTCCCAATGCTTTTCCCTGCAGGGCCCATTTGTAGCTATGGGAGCTGTTAACTCATTCTGAGGCAGAACTTTACCAACAGGTCGAACAAACTTATCACCTGGATTCTTGAGTTTGAAGAGTCTAATACTTTTTAAAGGACTAATGAACTTTTGGGATTCGTGACTCTTAACACCACAAACTGACATGTGTTGAAGGGAATTTTAGTTCCTGATTCAGTTCCTGTGTTTGGATGTCATTTCCTTCCTGAGACTCCTGAAGTTTTTTTTTGTTTTTTTTTGTCCTAAATCAAACTTCCACTGCTTTCACCATCTCTGGTGATGTGGTTTAACTGAGCACAGTTACCAACAGAGTCCTTGGCACAGAGACAGATGTGTGTTGTATGTTTGATTGATCTGTTGAAGCTGGAATGCTTTTTCCTGCATATCTGGGCTGATGACATGTGTTGTTGTCGATGCGACTGGTCGATCAGACTGCTTTTAACATAACTGTGAAATTCCTCTGAGAACATATTTCTCGTCCTGTGCAGCCTCTCAGCATGGGGGGGTTATGACCATAGACTGTATAAAGTATGGACGTAGTGTCCGTGATGTCACCCATAGTTTTCTGAAGAGCAAAAATGAAGCAAATCGTAGTGCGCAGCCATCTTGGTAGCCTACCTCCGGTTACTCCAAATATGGACAAAGAGGTGGAGCGAGGGCGGAGCTGAGGCGGGTCAAATGAACGCTATTGGCTGAAAAAAGCCGCTGAAAAAAGCCGCTTTATTCGAAATAATCAAACTAGCTACGGCTAACCAGCTAGGTTAAATGCTAAATATCGTTGCTAGCCGGCTAACCCCACGACGATCTCTTTCCCAATCTCAGTGACTAGAATTAGCCGGGGTGACGCCCTTTAGACCGTCAGTGGCTAGTTGTCAATCAAAGTGGCACCACTTAGATTGACAGCTATGAATTGTGCATAATGATGTATGCTGTATATTTTAAATGAACGCCTTATAAAAAAATTCGCCCCCCCCCAGAGTTGTCATGGAGTAGAAAAACAGCTTATGAGACTAGAGCCATGTTTTGAACCAGGCTGTAAATATGTTTTTTTTCTGTCGTAAAATCGGACATTTTAACATGGGGCTCAAATGTAATTGACTCCCTTCTGCAGCCTGCTCTAGCGGTTATTCGAGGAACTGCAGCTTTTTTGCACTTCCACATTGGCTTCATTTTTCAGCTGCGGAGGTTGCCGCTTGGTTATGACCTGACTGAGCTCCATCTATTTCCTGTTTGATATCACTGTACTCTGGGAACTTTAACGACTTTTCAATAAAATGTTTAACAGTGACTTTAATCAGAAACAACACATAATTTGGCTTAAATGAATCTGGAGGGCCAATATTTCATTTGAATGAGTGACATTAGATGCAGTTAGTGTTTAAACACCAACTTTGTGGGAGTTCTCCAGGTCTGTCTGATGTGGCAGGGATTTTATATGGAGAAAAGGACGGAGGTTACAGGAGAGAGTGATGACAGTCAGGAGGATAGAAAGAGACAGTCAGAGAGAGATTCATGCCTTGAACCTGGAGGCTGGAACCAAAATGGCCACCAATAAAATCTACACACATACACACATGTGGTCATTATGTGTGTGTGTTGGCTGTAACCAGGCAGCTGCAGATGCTGATAACGTTTGACTCTTTTCACGGCCTCCTCTCATCACAGGCTGCAGATACACAAACACATCTGTCTTCTATTGTTCATGTGTTCTGAAGACTTCGACCGTCACTGCTCATGAAACAGCGAATTTGTAAATGGAGGACATGAGTCTCACCCATGCAGCTGTTTTTCAGTTATTATTTGTGTTTTTTAGCTGAACCCACCAATCTGTTGCAAGCATTATGGGATAGGTTTAAAGTAGAGCTGTCAATCAATTAAAAACTGGGATTTAGGAGGAGAAAACAAAAACATGGGAGGTAGGGCAAATTAATATCACGATATATTGAGCACCTCACCTCCATAACGATAAGTGGACGATAAGTGACGTCGGTTATCGTCTCGGTATCGGTAAATTATCGGTATATCGCCCTGCCCTAGTGGGAGGTGTTGGAGGAAAGACATTTCTGACTTTTGTTTTGACTTTGATTTCTGACTTCTCTTTATTTCCTGAAAAAAAAAGTCTCATTGCCAACAACATCTGGAATGTATCACCATTTTAATTAAAATAAAGAGAAAAGTGACGTCGGCTGCAAAGTGAATGTAAACAGCGTCTCACTCAAACAGATGATCCAGTTTCTGTTTCCTCTCATTCATCTTCATCCTTCTCGGCTCAATAAGACTTGGAACCAGATGTTTCTTTAACCAGTTTCTCAGGCAGACGAGCTTGTTGACGTCTCGAAACAGACACGAAACAGTTAATACGAGAAGAACAGCGGCGAAAAAATAGCATCACTCAAACACAGTTAAGCCTTAATGCAATCAGAGAGCAGCAGGTCAGTGATACAAACAACATGTTAATGACATGCAAATGAGTCCAACCATTACTGGGAGAGCAGGGCCGATCGTGACTCTGTTCCAACTATTGTTCTCACCAGCGACGACTAACGAGCTGAGGAGGCGGCTGAAGTTAATTGAATTTTGGGAGATTGGATTGTGACTGTTAACAGGTGGAGGGGGGGGGAGAGAGAGAGGGAGAGAGAGAGAGGAAATGACAAAGAAATTGTTTCACTATCAGATTCAAACATTGTGAGTTTTTCTTCTGTATCTGTTTTGATCTTTATAACAATTGAAGTTTTTTCCTCTCTCTCTCTCTCTTTCTCTCTCTCTCGCCTTCTCTCTCTCTGGCCGATCGAGGTTGAGATGAATGGGGCTGGACGGCAGAAAGTAGAGCACCTGTTTAAAAAGGCCTCCAGTTGACTAGTTAACTAGGCTGACCTTGGCTCTGTTCTGTACATGTAGTTTTGTTTGAAACATGTGTGTAGTTGAATGTGTATTTGAAGTGTGTGGTTGTGAATGTAAAGCGACTGTGGGTGAGCGTGTTTGTGTGTGTATGATCCTCCTTATGAAAAAAATGAAACAGGATCACTGTGTGCGTTGTGGTGATGAATAAAGCTGACACCAAGCCTGGAGGGTGTGTGTGTGTGTGTGTGTGTGTGTGTGTGTGTGTGTGTGTGTGTGTGTGTGTTTGTGTGTGTGTGTGTGTGTGTGTGAGTGAGAGAGTGTGTGTTCCACAACCCCCAAGCAGTGTGTAGGTCTACAAGGTCACAAACTACCTTATCCAAAGTGTGTGTGTGTTGTATGTATTTGTTTGTTTGTTTTGTAGACTTCCCCTGCTCAAAATCCGAGTGTGTGTGTTTGTATATGTGTGTGTGCGGGCACCTAGCAGGGCTTGACGATTTGCATTGAAAGCCCGGTGGTTTTCATTAAAGGACCTGAAGAAACATTCTTGGTCTTGATGTGTCTTCACACACACAGACGCTGAGGTTATGCTGATGTTACTTCATTTTTAATAAATTAATACATAAATTAATGAAATAGTTTTAATGATCTTGGAATTACAATGGCACCAGAGAAAGAGGGAGTGTGTGTGTGTGTGTGTGAGAGAGAGGGAGAGCGATAGATGACTTTTGTGCACACTTTCACACACCGGTGCTGCCCAGGGTGTGTGTGTGTGTGTGTGTGTGTGTGTGTGTGTGTGTGTGTGTGTGTGTGTG
>JBBMOC010000329.1:83356-90856 GCA_037975185.1 Centropyge bicolor
TGTGTGTGTGTGTGTGTGCGTGACAGTGTGTGTGTGTGGCAGTGTGTGTGCGTGTGACTGTGTGTGTGTGTGTGGCTGTGTGTGTGTTCACTTCTTACATGAACTTTTAAATAAACATTGACAAACGTCATTGACGTCATTTCGATAATGATCACATGTGGTGGTTGTTCTCTTCCTGTGTGTGTGTGTGTGTGTGTGTGTGTGTGTGTGTGTGTGTGTGTGTGTGTGTATGTGTGTGTGGAGGCGTTCTCCCGTCATCGTATCAATATTTTATCATATCATGGTTACAGGAATGTTAATTAGCTGAGATGAAGGGATTCGGCCTGTTTTGGTGTCACACTAATACATGCAGGCACACACACATTACACAGTAACATATGCACGAGCCCCTACAGCTGCAGCTCACACACACACACACACACAAGCTCACGCCAATGTTCCCAATCAGAGCCGAGTGGGAGAATGTGTGGAATGTTCTGTTTTCATTATGAAAATGTTCTGACACAGAACCGTGTGCAATTATGTTTGTGTGTTTCCATCAATGAGACGCAGAGAGGGGAGGCGCTGCGCTGATTTTCAAATCTAGATCAGGGGCATTCACGCACACACACACACACACACACACACACACACGCACACACACACACACACACACAGAGTCTCACCTACCGCTGTGAGCCACTTCTCCCTCTCGTCCCCCGACGGTGGTCTTAAAATTGCAGATTCGATACTGAATATTGATGCTGGATCCCCCACAGCCCCCCCCCCCCCTCCTGTTTATAACTCCGTTCTAATGAGATCACTTTGATTTCCTTCATTTCTAACGAGAGCGCTGAACAACGTGGGGGCGATAAAGGCTAATTATCTCAGTATTGATTAATTTATAACAGCCATTTTCATATCTGTAAGAAGAAGTCGTGTTTTCCTGGTTTTCACCCACAGCTGGAGGATGTTTTTCAAGCGGAATACAAACACGACGGAGGATTTTTTTTTTTTCTGTTTTTTAAAATTCTGTTTCCCAGTTGATGCAAGTCTTGCGAGTCTCTATCTATACCATACTGGTTTTGCATTTCAGGGCATATATGTTGCAATGCTGTCGACAGAGGAAGTTTATGTCCATAAGAGTGATGTATTTACACTGTTTCAGCAGGTCAAACCATAGACTGTATAAAATATGGACGTAGTGTCCGTGACGTCACCCATAGGTTTCTGAAGAGCAAAAATGAAGCAAATCGTAGTGCGCAGCCATCTTGGTAGCCTACCTCCGGTTACTCCAAATATGGACAAAGAGGTGGAGCGAGGGCGGAGCTGAGGCGGGTCGAATGAACGCTATTGGCTGAAAAAAGCCGCTTTATTCGAAATAATCAAACTAGCTACGGCTAACCAGCTAGGTTAAATGCTAAATATCGTTGCTAGCCGGCTAACCCCACGACGATCTCTTTCCCAAACTCAGTGACTAGAATTAGCCGGGGTGACGCCCTTTAGACCGTCAGTGGCTAGTTGTCAATCAAAGTGGCGCCACTTAGATTGACAGCTATGAATTGTGCATAATGATGTATGCTGTATATTTTAAACGAACGCCTTATAAAAAAATTCCCCCCCCCCAGAGTTGTCATGGAGTAGAAAAACAGCTTATGAGACTAGAGCCATGTTTTGAACCAGGCTGTAAATATGTTTTTTTCTGTCGTAAAATCAGACATTTTAACATGGGGCTCAAATGTAATTGACTCCCTTCTGCAGGCTGCTCTAGTGGTTATTCGAGGAACTGCAGTTTTTTTTGCACTTCCGCATTGGCTTCATTTTTCAGCGACGGAGGTTGCCGCTTGGGTCAAACATGCAAATCAAGAGAAAATGGGAAAAACAAATTCACTTAATTTTAAGTATCAAAAACAAGTCAACACTAATGTGAAGAACAGCATTTCTGTGTTGAAGACCCGGCTCTTTACTGAAAACCTTTGCACTTGAAAGACTATGAAAATAACTCCATTGTGTTGAATCAACTCTCAGACGTTCATCACTTTGGATAAAAGCAGCTGTTAAATGAAACTGTAGAACTGAAATGAAATTCACTGCCTTCATCTGCTTTAACAGGCTCCTGTAGTGTTACACAGTGGCTCAGTGGCTCTTAAAGTTGGAAAGACAAGAAGTTTCTCTATTTGCTTTGATGAGGCTAAAGTGACAAACGCGCTCTCAGGAGATGACGGATGTAAAAAAAAAGTAAGAATTAAGTGATTTCATGAATAAAGCAATGACGTCCCCCCCGTTTCAAATGCTTCAAAACAAATTAGAATGGTTGTGTGTCAAAGCATATGTCTAATTAGGGAAGTGCGGTCGTGTATGTGTGTGTGTGTGCGTGTGGATGTGTGTGTGTGTGTGTGTGTGTGTGTGCGGCGCTCTGGGCTAGCAGCGAAGGCTAATGCGGTGGAAAATGTGTCTCAGCCGGGCCATGAAATAACGATGAGACTCTGTGACTTAATCATGTTGACACACAGAGCTTCCTCTTCATCTGCCCCTCACTCGCTCTCTCTCTCTCTCTCTCTCCTCCTGTTTTCCTCCCTCACTCTCTCGTCTCTTCTCTGATAAACTGTGACAGCGTCTCTCCTCCACCGGCTCCTTCCATTCATGCTGATAACTTCATTAGTATAATGTCGTTAACAAAGGCAGAGAAGCTTCTTAGAAATCCAAACCTTGTTGGAGTGATTAAAGGGGCAGCTCAGAGACGTTTACTGAGGTGTAGAATTTAACCACAAATAATGTCTAACTATTTAATGTGATTCAATTTAAGTAGCTTAGTAGTTGTATCAACATCTTTTTGACAGTATTTATTGTGAAGTAACATAGAACTGAACTTACATGTATGACTGCCAATATGTATAATTTTCTTTCATTTACTGAATAACAGTAGGGCTACATTTCAAAATAAGAGAAAATAATAAATACAATGTAAAAATTGTGCATGTTCAAACAAAGGAAAATAAAGGGAAGAAAGACTTGAATTTCCCTTTTTCTGAAATGAGTCCATTCTGGATTAAATGCTAAAACCATTTTTGCTGTCAACTTTTCTTTATTTGCAGAGCGCCATTTGTTCCTTATTATTCTCTACTTTCTCCGTCTCACTCGTCTTTTCCCTCAACGTTCTCTCCCTTTGTTTTCTACATGTGTTGCTATCTTTCTTTTTCTTTCTACTGTCTTTTCATGTGTAACTTGCCTCGAACTCTTTCCCTGGTTTGGCTTTCTTTCCACCTTGTTGAATTCTCCCTGTTCAAAATGCTGAACTCCAAACTGTGATCCCTGAACTGATGCACCTTCTCCTCTCTCTCTCTCCAGGTGGCTGCACGTTCGAGGAGTCATACAGCAGCTGTGGTTACAGCGTTTCCCTGGGAACCAATGGATTTACCTGGGAACAAGTCAACTCCTGGGAGAAACCCACCATGGACCCGGCTCTGCCCACAGGTAGGACGCTGCTCTTCTCTTCTCTAATGCAAACTTTATGTAGTTCATCAGTTAAGGTGGAGACAGACACATGAGTGTGATCACACCTTGTCTAAAGCTGCACCAGGTGAGTCCAGTCCGGGCCAGGTGGTGCTGAAACCAAACAGTGTTTAATGTGTTGCCTTTATTTCTCATTGGCATTGTTTTCAACATTTTTATGACAGGTGATGATTCACACAACGGGAAAAATACTAATCCACATCTAACCCAGAATTAGTATTCCTGCTCTTCTTTTGTGTTTTATGTGCAAACTGCATAAAGTCAAAAGGATTATTGCTTTTGATTGATTGTTGATTGAAACGTGCACAAATTCGACCTCTCGCCTTTAAAATCCGACTTCTAACAAATCAGTGGAAATAGCTGTTTTTTTGTGGGGTGTCTGATCCCAGAACAGCTACAGGTGTTTTAACCACCTGGTCGTGTCCAGTCGGCCATTTTCACCAGTGTCTGCTGTTGCTCCTCAGCTCTCACATCTCTCGGTGTAAAAAGTTTTTTAAAGTCCTGGGACAGAAGGTTAACATGATAACGTCTCGTTCTCTGTACATCTCCGTCTCTCTGCGTCCGTCTGAGCTGGCAGCCTGGAATAACTCAGTCGACAGATCGTGACGTGACCCCGGCTGGGTCTCTCTCTCTCTCTCTCTCTCTCTCTCTCTCCGCCTGTCAGAGGCCAACTGGCAATCAGACGTCCACTCGCCTCGTTCGCTCTCATACCTCTGCCCTCTTGCTCTCTCTCTCTCTTTTGCCCACTCTCTTACTCTCTAACTCTCGCACAGACACACGCTCTCTCTCTCTCTCTCTCTCTCTTTTGCCCACTCTCTTACTCTCTAACTCTCGCACAGACACTCTCTCTCTCTCTCTCTCTCTCTCTCTCTCTCTTTCACACTTTCCATCTCTTACGTTTCTCTCCCTCTGCCTCTTGCTTCACTTTCCTGACTCTTGTTTGACTGACACCTCAGTTTTTCCAAAGCAGTGAATTCACATGCAAACTATAAAAAAAGCATCTTCTTCTTGTCTCTTTTTTTCTCTTTCAGACTTGATCAATCTGCCACAGTGTTGAACATGTTGTTAATATCTAACTCAGTCCATCGTCATTGTTTTGAAGCAGATGATGTAGGAACTGGTCCAGTTGTGTCTGATTGTTAAATGTGGTCAGATCACGGTGTCAGTCGACTGTGAACACACTCAGATTAAGTCCAGGTCAGTGCTTTAGAATCCAGGATTTGTCAGGAACAGATGCAGACTTTCATTGACCAGTTTGTTCTGTAAAGGAGACACAGACGTCTCCAGGTATGTTCGTGTCCCTGTTGGCTGATATAAACCTCACTGGGTCACACATTCAGATCTCTCCCTCTCTCTCTCCTCTCTTGATCGACCTCTTATCACAGCCGATGATCCCAGAACCCTCCCTCCTCCTTCTCTCGCCCTCGTATATTATCTCTCAGTCATGTCAATTATCGCTCTCATACATCATCATCTCTGGCTCTCTCTCCTCTCCCGTCATTGTCTCTGACGTGCCAGGAGTGGTGGAGAGAGAGATCTGTCAGCTCGCCGCGCCGGGATCTCGCGCCGACGATGTGATACGATTGAGCGGGCGTGAGCGCCATGCCGCTCTCTCTCTCTCTCTCTCGCTCAGTATATATGTCTCATGTCAGTTATCTGTCTCATCTATCGTTGCGGGCGGTGGTTGTCAGGGGCGATCGCCATCATGGCCTATAAGCCCTCCTCATCATAGACAACTTATCGACTGCACGCCGCCCTGACGGCGGCAGATCTGATAAGGCCGGACAAGAACAAATCATCTGCCAGTCTCTTTGTCTGTCTCTCGCTTTTAGTCCATTTTTCACCATGTTAAGTCGGCAGAGGTGCTCGATGGCTGCGCTCGAGTATCAGCGCCGTGTCCTATCAATACATTACTGTCAAAGACCCTGACGAATGGGGCCTTCTTATTCACACTCATATATAGTGCAGGGAAAAAGGGGATTCGTTCACAGTCATCTGTCTTGTTTTCAAGTCTTTTATGAAATACAGCTCACAGGTTTTGGACTCGGACAAGATCGTTTCTACATCCCTTTATACAAAGTTCAAATCAATCAATCATTTAATCAATTGAGTAAAGTATGAGAATGCAAATACTATACAGAAGTTTTTGGATCATCTTAACCTGCTTCCATCATATTAAACTATATGAAACTGTAACTGCCACAATATGCTTATATGATTTCCATCAGTAGATTAAAGCAGGTTCAGATCATAGTCTGTATAAAATATGGACGTAGTGTCCGTGACGTCACCCATAGGTTTCTGAAGAAGAAGCCATCTTGGTAGCCTACCTCCGGTTACTCCAAATATGGACAAAGAGGTGGAGCGAGGGCGGAGCTGAGGTGGGTCGAATGAACGCTATTGGCTGAAAAAAAGCCGCTTTATTCGAAATAATCAAACTAGCTTCGGCTAACCAGCTAGGTTAAATGCTAAATATCGTTGCTAGCTGGCTAACCCCACGACGATCTCTTTCCCAAACTCTGTGACTAGAATTAGCCGGGGTGACGCCCTTTAGACCGTCAGTGGCTAGTTGTCAATCAAAGTGGCGCCACTTAGATTGACAACTATGAACTGTGCATAATGATGTATGCTGTATATTTTAAACGAACGCCTTATAAAAAAATTCGCCCCCCCCAGAGTTGTCATGGAGTAGAAAAACAGCTTATGAGACTAGAGCCATGTTTTGAACCAGGCTGTAAATATGTTTTTTTCTGTCATAAAATCGGACATTTTAACATGGGGCTCAAATGTAATTGACTCCCTTCTGCAGCCTGCTCTAGTGGTTATTCGAGGAACTGCAGCTTTTTTGCACTTCCACATTGGCTTCATTTTTCAGCGCCGGAGGTTGCCGCTTGGTTCAGA
The DNA here is from genome assembly GCA_037975185.1 of Centropyge bicolor. Classification (NCBI taxonomy): domain Eukaryota; kingdom Metazoa; phylum Chordata; class Actinopteri; family Pomacanthidae; genus Centropyge; species Centropyge bicolor. The sequence continues at coordinate 89,750 of JBBMOC010000329.1, forward strand.
TCAGCTGTTTTTTTTTTTTTTTTTTTTACAACATATCCATTATCCAATCAGACTCGTATGTTTGGGGTTTACAAAACTGTTATATTCATTGATGGATCCAACCACTAAGCCAGAGAGAAAACACAAAGAAATCATAACTGTGTTTCATTCACCAGCTGAGGTTTGTTCTTATAGTCAGAGCTGGGGGAGAACTCCTCTGAGCCATGTGACTCGTCTCATTTTCCTCGTGTGAGTGGACGCGACAGCCTGAACGTTCGCAGCCTTTGAAACTGAACTCCACTGGAAAAACGAGCTGTTTGAAGGGAAAAAGGTGCGAGTTCTTCAAAAGGCTAATTGAGTCGTCGTGAGTCGATAAAAGAGTTTGATGAGAATCGAATCAAGGCTCAGTTTAAATCATTTTAGAGCGTGAGCATCGTGATGAAGAATCCTCTGTGCGTCCCTCGTGAGTCCAAGCTGTTTACTCAGAGCTCTAATGTTGGAGACGTTCGGGTACATCGTGTATCCACGCTGGGCCGAATAAGCCTCCTGCTTTTGTCTCTTTGCTCCCATTATCGACACAGTTATCACATAATCCTCTTTCTCGCCTCACCTCCATAATATTGACGCGGCTGATACGGCCGTCACGGAGCGTCAACTCACGCTCGACAGCTCACAGATCCGTCGAGATTGGATCGGCGGCGGCGCTCTCTCCGTCTCCCGCCCTTCGCCTCCTGACGGTCTGTAGATCTCAGGGTGAGGTGTGATTGGATTGGAACAAGCGCTTTTTTAACTTCTTCTCTCATCATCTCTGCGCTGGAACGATATAATCCTCAACCTTGACAATTTATAAATGTGACGAGATTAAACGTGTTTTTCTGTCTCTCATCACCTGAAAGACATGATAATCTCACAGGCTGAGAGTTCCTGAATAAAGCCTGTTTTAATGCAATGCAAATTTATATAAAAACAAACATGCAAACTGACTCCAATGAAAACGCAGGGAATGGACCATAGACTGTATAGTGTCCGTGACGTCACCCATAGGTTTCTGAAGAGCAAAAATGAAGCAAATCTTAGTGCGTAGCCATCTTGGTAGCCTACCTCCGGTTACTCCAAATATGGACCAAG
>JBBMOC010000330.1:0-20000 GCA_037975185.1 Centropyge bicolor
CATGTTTTGAACCAGGCTGTAAATATGTTTTTTTCTGTGGTAAAATCAGACATTTTAACATGGGGCTCAAATGTAATTGACTCCCTTCTGCGGCCTGCTCTAGTGGTTATTCAAGGAACTGCAGCTTCTTTGCACTTCCGCATTGGCTTCATTTTTCAGCGCCGGAGGTTGCCACAGTGTTCGCTCCAGTTTAGTTCAACTGATGGATTATATTTCTGCCTTTAAAAACACTTCTGTATGTGGATATTCAGTTATATCTGGAGAGAATGTCAGAGAGAGGATGTGGGTCAGTGTCTGCTCCTACCTCAGTCTCCTCCCCTTCCTCTCTCCAGGTGGTGTGGACACAGCCTCCGTGGGTGGCGTGTTCGACATCTCCAACGCTGACCGTCTGGGCTCCTCCGAGGTGTACCAGGTCCAGCTGGTGGTTGACGGTGTCAAGCTGATGGTCGAGATGGAGAAGAAGCTCGAGAAGGGCGAGTCCATCGATGGCATGATCCCCGCCCAGAAGTAAAGTGGACAGACAACCGATGACTGACTGACTGTCTGTGTTTGTTTTTTTATATGATAAAAAATGAACGGGTAGCCTTGTTGTAAAATTATTTTACTGGTTTCGGTCAAACGCCTGCTCACTTCTTTCCATCAAGAAGACACTCCACTTTTCTCTCTGCTCCTTTCTTTCTTACTCACTTCTGTTTCGCTCACTCATAATTTCTTTTCCTTTTCCGGCTTTGTCTTCTCTAATCTCTCTTCACTTTAATCATCTCTCTCTCCCCATTTTCTCTGTAACATCCTGGGATCAATCCATGCATAGTCTAGTCATGGCTATGTATATACACCAAGAGAAATTTTTTTTTTTGGTTGTAAAATATAACTGGACAATTAAATTATGCCCCATGTAACAATCAAACCTTCTCTCTCCTGTTTTCTTTGTGTGGAAATGAAAGTGGATCTTTTGTAAATACTCACAATACAGAATGTTTTAAATTGGAAAAACGTGAACAAGCAAACCTTAAAAATTCACTTTCACTGGACACACACACACACAAACAAACAAACAATTCAGCAATCAGACAAAGAAACAGGTCAGATGTCACAAAGCATTAAATCTGTATCTGAGAAACAAACCGGACATAAAATATGAAAGAGGTTGAAAGTCTTTATTTTTGTGTCACACATTATTTCCTAGGAGACATGCAGGATTGCAGGTCGGTCATTTCTGTAATTTCAGCCCATAAGTTAAGTTGATAACAGCGACGGCTTCAAACACACTATACAACAGAACTGTAGCCTTAAAGCATGGCCCTAACTGTATCTACAGAACAGGTTCTGAGAGTGAGGCCCAGCTGTACACACACGCACACACACACACACACACACACACACACACACATACACATACACACACAAAACTAGCCCCAAATCCCAGCTTCACATTTTCAGACAGTGGTGGATACCTGCTGCGGCTGAAATCTCCCATTGACCATTAAATTCCTGTGGACCTTACAGCCGTAAAGATCACAAGTCTGCTGTACCATCCAACTTTGTCTTTTACATATCTGCTTTGTTAGATGCTGCATACTTCAGAAGCACAAGTTATAACTGCTTGGCTTTATAGAGTTACAATACAAGTAAAACAACCTTTTGATTTTGGAGTCGTCAGTGTCAATATATGATCGATGTAGCACTTGGTGGACTGTGTGTGTATTTCTGTTGAATCTCGGTAGCTTTGTTTCGTAATAAGCAAAAAAGGGTTGTTTTTTTTATGAAAGAAAATCCAAGAATCCAATTTCTCAAAGGTCATTGAAGGTCACATTCTTTAAACACTGCCTCATCAGGACGCTGCATGCTTCGAAACTATACAGCGTCTTGATGAGAAAGGAGTCTGCTTGGTTAACAGTCATACACCTCTTGCAGTAATAACAGAATCTGATTGGTCAACAGTCGTACGTGTCTCTGCAGCGCTGCAGTCTGATTGGTCAACAGAGGGAAAGGTCGACAGTTTCTATCTACCAAAAAGGTTATGAAGACAAAAGAAAATAAATGGAACACTGAACAAAATAAACTGTTGAATTTAAAAAAAAACAGCATGGATCACTATGTTGAGTCTTTTTAAAATTTGGTACTTTTGTACCACATGACTTTGTGGCATCACTGAAACCAAACAGCACATCCAACTGGACACCTGAAGTCATCACACTTCAACAGCTGATTTAAAGAACAAATGATGCCAAGAAATGTAGGTAAAGGAGAAGAGAGACATTCAGAATGTCAACTATTCACTTCAGTGGGCTTTACATGTGTGAGACAAGGTGATTTTTTTTTTTATCAGTTTACAAAAGGAAAATAGAGAATAATTAAAAACTCTGTCAGTACAGTACAATGCAATCCTGGCTAAAAAAAAAAAAAAAAGCAAAAAAGTGCTCAATGAATTTTAACAATAAATCAGCAATATCAAAAATTAAAAAATAAATCCAACAAAGAGCCCTAATGCTTATTCAAGTCTCGATTCTTGGTTTTGTGGCTGTATTGCACTACGTTTGAGGAAAGTGATGGCGATGGCATCCTGACAGACTGTGACACTGCTGCCACAATAATCTAGTCCTCCATTTACTCTACACCAATATGAGATACTGTAATCATGTGTGGAAAAAAATGTTTTTGGAAGAAGATATCAAATTGTAATTTAAAAAAAAGCTTTTAATCTTTTAAAAAGAATCTTAAATACACTGCCTTCACTGGGATTCAAAGCTGAAGCCAAATCTGTGGCTGCTCCACTTTTAACTGTTTGAATGTGAGCCAAGCACCTCGGAGGGGAAGGAGAGAAAATGTGTGGTTTTGTATCATACTGTGTTAGCTTTTCATAACCAGATGAGTTTGGACTAGTCAAAAAAAAAAAGCCATGTCATTTGACCAGTAATCAAATGCAACAGTCATGTGTCAATTGTTAGATTTCGTAGCAGGGATCTAATGTTATTAGTTGTCTGGACACTCAGTGAAACGATATGTGCTGAAAGACATTTAATTTCTAATTTTCTTTTGGGTAAAAAAAGGTTTGGTTACACTGACTTTATTTACTTGAACTAATATTTAAATTAGCACCCAGAATAATTCATTCTGATTGGATGTTTTTTTCTAATTTAAAGTATTAAATCATGATTCCAGCTGAAGATTCAGTTTTTTTTTCCTTTAATAGAAATAAATTCTGCTTTGTACATTAAGCCAAAAAATGTTATGAGATTGTTCATTTTCTGAAAGGACTTCTGCTGGTTAGTAAAAGGTAGCAAGGGACAACACACTGGGATAAGTTGAGTATCTGTGAGGGGCAGAGCGTAAACTCAAATGATCAGGGTCCTGCTTTATCAGGCAGCTCAGCTGGTCTGTGAGCAGCCCACCAGCCCGAGGGTACAAACATCAAAATCCCAACTGAACAGTAAAATGGGCAGAAAGGCTGTGATGCTTTCATTTAGTCTGTCACAAGTATCTGCATTTCTGCATGTCTCCCTCTAGAGGCTGGAGGTCAGACTGTGCCCTCAAATGTGACGTCTGCTTCCGAGAATGACAACGCATGTCAAACTTCTGCCCATTTTAAAAAGCATTAAAGAAAGAAAATAAACTTAATACACAAAAAAATTAAAACATGTCTTTAAATAGCAGCTCTTTAAAAAGGAATGATGACAAATATGATACAATAGGAATAACAATGTCAACAACAACAAATTATGAATCTCCATCATTCTCAGCAACACCCGTCCTCATCATCATCATCAAACAATAAAATCATGAGAAAAAAAAAAAACCTGTTTGACTATGGAGGTGTTGGCGTGTTTTAAGCAGGGGTCATAGGTCACGGACAGCTCCAAGGTCGAAGGTCATCATAAGTCTGCCGATGGCGGTCTATCCGTGTCTGTGCGTCCGTTGTCTGGCTGTGATTGGTGGCATCAGAAGAAGAGGATCTTTGGCGGAGGCGAGGCATCGCTAGCCGCATCAGATGAGGTGGAGCCCGGGGAGGAAGAGGAGGAGGTGATGGCTTCTGCCTCACTGTTCCTCCTCCTCCTCTTTTCCCTCCTCATTCATCAACTTGTCCTGTCTGTCATCAATCTGCCCCGCCTCCTGTCGCCCTCAGAGCTCCAGCTCCTTGGACACTTTGGTGGCAATGTCTCTAAAGGCTAACGGTGCCCCCCACAGGCGCTTGAACCTCACACCACTGCTCTGGCCCAGCCCGCTGGGCAGCTGGCACACCTCGGCCTCGAAGGCCACCCGGGCGCCCGCTGCTCCGTGGGTGCAGGACAGGAGGAAGGGTCCGGCCAGGTGGACCTGGCAGCCGCAGCCCTGCGCCGCTTCACGCAGCGCTAGCACCACCTCGGCCGGGTCGCGGGGGCTCCGCACCCTCACATCCCAGCCGCATCGGGGGGTCCGGGGCTCGGCCGCTTTCTGATACCCAGATAGATGGCGACTGGAAGGGGGGGGGGGGTGCAAACAGAGGATGAGGCAGGAAATGTAGGGAGATTTTACGGGTTTACAGGAGGAGGGTTGGGTGGGTTGGGGAGGGGAGGGAGGGTTTAAAAGTTTGGATAGAAAAAATGAGATGAGGGCAGGAGATCAGATGTAAATGTAGGAGCATCGATGAACAGATTTAAAGATAAATGGGAATGAGTATGAAGTGAAATCGATGCGTAAAGAGAAAAGTGTAAGTGAATGTATGGTCGTATGAATGTAAATGTATGAGAGGGTAGGGAAAGCAGGAGGAGAAGAAAAAAGAATTAGTATCATACATTACAGGATTTTTACATTTCTACATAGCTACAATCTCTTTTTTTGATTCAACAGTGGCTGTACAACACCAAAGGGATATGTGAATGAAACTCACCTCCAATTAAGTGTTTATGTGAGGGATGTTTTCAGTCAAGCTGGGATTGATAATACATTTATTTTGTGCTTTAATGAGGGTTTGTAATGAAATGTATATAATTAATAAAATAGAGATTATTGTTTTAGTTATAGAAGCTGTCACTCATCATGTTTCTAGAGTCACACAATAACACCAACTATCACACAAAGACCTTAAACATCAGCCTAGTGCTGTGGGAGGGTGGAGAGTTTCAGGAACTAAGCCATGAAAAACATCATTTCTTTCTTCTCTTCAAATCAAAGTTCAGGGTTCTACCCACAGGGATCATCTACCACAAGGAAATGTGCTTAGCATCTACAGTCAAACCACAGTCTGCTGGCTAATGTTAGCATGACGCTGCTGGTTTACCTGCTGTTTTTAACCTGAGACTGAGACTGGGCTGAAGCAGCTGAGGCTGAGAGGAAGTACACAAGACCTTTAGTGAAAATATCGATAAACTGAAACTGATCACCCTGAAAATATACAGTATAAATAAGCCATAAGTTTTACAGGTATGGGAGGAATATAGTGAGGATCAGTACTGATGTTTGTGTCAGACAATTTATAGCAATTATGAGTTCTTCATGTCAATCAGCTGTTGGTTCTAGAACAGAGAAGTTATGATATTAGTAATATTATTCTGCTTTCATGATCATGTAACATCAGGTCTTAATCACACCTAAGAATAAAGAACACTTTTACAGCTGCTGTGTGAACATGCTGGTTCCCTGTATATGACAATTCCTTGTATTTTACTTACAGATTAAAAGGAATAAATTAGTGCTCCAACTGAATTACCTCCAGAGCTGCAGCCAGACAGAAACTTAAAGTCATAGTTCAACATTTTGGGAAATATGCTCATTTGCTTTCTTGCTGAATGATTCCACTCTCATGTCTGGACATATGTAGCTGGAGCCAGCAGCTGGTTCACAGAAGCAACAAAACCTGCCGCCCAGCACCTCTAAAGCTCCCTAATCAACGTGTTAGATCTTGTTTGTTTAATAGGCCTATAATGACTTGAACATCCTTTAGGTCTATTGTAGAATTCTGAAAAGCAAGTTACTGCTGACGTTAATGTTGTGGACATATAAAAGAATGATTGTTGCTCTTTGGTTATCAGTGTCGGAAAATGCAAACGCGTACTCACCTTGTGACCGGAGATCTGCTGATTCTCTCAGGTTCGTCTGTGACCCTCAAGAAGAAGACAACGTATCTGTTAGGAATCAATCGGCCAATTGTGTTTTCACAGCAACCCCTCCAGCTAACCCCCCCGACTTCCTGTTTTAATGCACTAATCAGCAGTATGGGTATGTCTGTCTAACCACGTCAACCAATCACAACACAGAACACAACAACTTGTCTTCAAATCACAGATGGATCATCACCAACCTACACTCACTACACTGGAACACTGGATGGATGTGACACAACAAAATGTCAACGTCACCGACAAAACAAATGAGAAGCATAAAGAAACGTAGAGGAAGTGACTCCAGAGCAGGGCGCCAGGTCTGAGCAGACAGAAATGAATGTGTGTTGCAGTGGTTGCCAGACCTGACTCAAATGCAAATCTAACACTGGTTAATGCTCAAATTAGTGAGTTTAAAGACCTGTCTCATCTTTGGAAAAAAACACTTTTCTGCTTGATATTAACTGCTGTGCTCTGTGCTCCACCTGCTTGTTCTGATGTGAGTATAATGTTGACTCATGATAGTCTGATTGATGGAAAACCAATAGAGACAGGGCATGAGCCTTCTTCTCTTTCGCCTTCGAGTCTGGACAGCAGCAGTCGGCCTGTGACCGACTGGATGCAAATTCTTTGCTTTGTTTTTGTTGGTTTTTTTTTTTTGGTTTCTTTTTTGATGGTTCTGTCCTTTTTCTGTTTGGTTGAGACAAAAAACATGTTCTGAAACCATCGACCCATGAACCCTCTGTCTGTAGGCTTCATCAAGTTTTTTGGACCTGATTTGACTTCCAAGCTACATAAACTGGTATTAGTCCATTGTCTTTTGAGTTTGTTAGTTTTCTTCTTTTACTGCAGGATACAAAACTTTCATCCCTTCATGCACTCCTACTGTTGCTAACATCCCATCCCACGTTTCAAGTTTGATTGAATGTCCAAACTCTGCTTCCAAATAAGTTGGGCTGCAGTGCAAAACATAAATAAAAACAGAATGCATTAATTTGCAAACATTCTCCCCGAGCCCATGTAGTAATATCCTTTGTACAAGCGTGTGTCTGTGGTGAACCTCGCCCTGTCCTTGTGAGCTTGTGAGTTTGGGGCCACATGTTGCACTTCTCTGTCATGACCACCAGGGGCTACTGTTGCTATTTTATTTGTGTAGACTGAGAGCTTCTTCCCTACCAACCTGGCAACCTCATCTCTATTCCAGGAACTGGGGGTGGTCTGAAGGAGAGCAGTGAGGTTTCACTGATAAGATTTTTTTTGCTGAAAATGAAACCTGCTGAAATGTGGCTCTGACTGAGCATCTGTTGCAAGGCTTTAGATCTAAATACACCTTTAGAACATATCTCAGCTTTTGGACTGCTGCAGGCAAACTGTGCCACATCTCTTAAAGTACTTGGAGACAGACAATGACTTGGATACGCCTCAGCATTTATGAATGAATGTTATCCAAACAATTACCCAGCTAAACATCTGGAGGGTAATTCTTGATGGATTAGGAACAGTAAACCTCATTCCAGCAAATCTGTTGGGAAAAGTCGACTCCAATATGTTGCTGAAAGAACAGCACCTGTACAAATGTTTACCTGTACAGTTTTCCTTTGAAACCTCACATTAATTCATGCTTGCGCTCTGCTGTACAGCAGTAATTAAGTAAATGTTTTGTGACTGAAGATTATCTAAATTACGACCTTTGTTGTCTGGGTAAAGAAAGTGAGTAACACTTTGCACCTCCCTCAAAAACTGATGCCCAGGTGCATCTGAGGAAGACAAGTCGTATCACATCCATATGGAAGAATAAAAGTGGGGGAGATCAAATGTATTGTGAATGAAGACTAATGAGTGGAGAGTGAACAGACTCTTGGACACTGAGTTTGTTACTATCTGTACAGTATATGTACCAGATTGTGCAAACTGTATAAAGACTAAGAGCTGAGAGAGAGAGACGAGGCTGAGAGTGAGGGAATGAGAGAAAGAAAAGCAGAAAGTGAGAGAGGAGGAGCAGAGGAGGACATTAAACAGAAACAGTGCAAAAGACACACAGAAGCTTGCAGCAGTGTAACAGGACAATCTGCTTGTATCTTGAGGGAGAGCTGTGCAAGATCCCTGTTTAAGAGGGATAAATCCTGGTTACATAACTAATCCTGATTTAAAACGGCAGTGACGCTGGGTCAGTCAGGGGGACTGGTGCAGGATGAGATGCTCAGTACAAGCATCCGCTCCTGGAGAGGTCTCAGACTGTTGTGTGCTCGTAATGTCACAGGTTCAAAGCTACGAAGATGCAGACTAAATTATATGGCACGGCACCTTTTTACCCAGACACGAATCTTTATTAGGTCAAAGTTTTGAGGACAGGTGAATGTTGACTTTTTCCATATGTTTTCTTTGCCTTGCCATTTACCACCATAACTCTGTTGTTGTCTGAGCAATATTTATACAGCTGCAATAATTAGTCAATTCATATAACTGATTAACTATTTGAATTGTTTTTTGGGGGAAAAATGACAAAATTCTCTGATTTCAACTACTCAAATCTGAGTAGTGAGTAAGTGAGTATTATTGGATTTTTGAGTGTTGGTTAGATAAAACAAGAGTTTTGGTGGCATCACCTTGGACAGTGTTTAACCTTATAGATTAAATTAGGAACATCCCTGAACTACGCTACCAGTAGTGATGAACCTCAAAGACAGCGAATGAGCTTCTGTCACTTCATTACTTCTCTTCTTCTTCTTCCTTTACCCACCGCCCCTGTCTTCTATAAAACACTAATAAAGCACCATCCCCTCCTTTTCCTGTCTGTCCTGGATCCCACAGTCCTGCTGCAGGACTGCTGATTTGTTAACAGCGAGGGCAAACATATGGTGTTGATTACATGACTCAGACTAGTACAGTTGAGTTGAAACAAACTCGCATACTCCAGGGGACACACAAACACAAACACAGACACACACATCTTCATACGGTGAGTAAATACATGTTATGTGACTGATTAGGTGTGTGTTTGTGTGGACATAAGCTAACAGACAGTGGTTCCATTATACCAAATACTAACATTCAAAACATTTGTCTAGTGAAACACCCGTATCTAAAAATCTAACAATAAATCAACTTCACCTCTTGTTGTTCCACAAAACCAATACTCTTGTGTGTTTTGTTGGAAGCAGGTAGTGTTGCTGTGCCACCTACAGCCTCTAGTGACTGCTACAAGACGAAGCCCAGCCAGCAGAGACACAAGCAGTCCAGACAGACACACTGAACATACAGGCAGGCAGCTGCTAATCAGAGTTTAAGTCACATAAACACACTGTTTTGAGATAGAGCTCCTCTATAAGAAGAAACAATCAACTGAGTTAAACTTTGATTTTCTGCATGAGATATTTAGTCACAGAATAAACTGGGTTTAAACTGGAGTTTCAGAGTCTCAGTTCGAGCATTCAGACTCCTTCACATATGTTTCTAAAGAGATGTTCTTCAGTCTGGGTTTTCTCACCTGAACCCACCTTTGTCAGTTACTGCTAATAGGAAACCTACAATTGTGCAAATGGGGTGGACCTGAGGTGGGATGAGTGAGCAGGAAGGCTGAAGGTGAAAGGACAAGACATACAATATGACGATATATTGTATATATCTCTTCAGTATATATATGGTCATATTGTAATATGTCCAATTTAACCTTGATGGAGAGTTGCAGGGTACATCAACTTAAATTTAATTTTAATATTGTTCCATTACAGAATGAAATTTAATTTTTTTTAATTTTTAATTTAATTTAGCCTGTTTCATGATAATACCAGACAAAGTATGAAAGTAAAAACCTGGAGAGAGGATATGACCTAGAATTATTATTATATTACAGTTTTTCCACACTTTCTGGCAGTGTATGTCTAACGATATAATTACTGACACAAATGCAACCTGAACTTGGATAAGTGGCAGAAAATGGATGGATGGATTAACCAACTGAAAATTATTAATTCAAAGTTTTGCTAAAATTAGCCTTATGAGACAATGAGCTTCCTACTGTAGCTGCGATAGTGACAGTGTTTATTAAGTCACTAGGTTAGCACATTCCCATAAGGTTATTTCATCTATCAACAATTTAGCTCCCTGAAAATGAGCTATATATTATTATATATTAATATCTATACTGTAACATAAAATACATGTTCTCTGACAGAAGATTTTATTCATGCCACCCATCTCTATTACGACACCCAACATAACTATTTAAGTTTTAGTTTCTCCTTGATAGAACAAAGTCCACATTTGAAGAGAATAAAATGAACTTTGTATTTCTTGAGAAAAAGAGGTTTTCCAGTTCACATCAGTACAGACGGGCTTTTCATAGAGCCAAAACCCTGCAGGCTGAATTCAACTCAACCACTGATTAATTTCCTGCCTGTAGAGCAGCTTTGCCTCAGATACATGTTTGTATAACTAAACTCCAACCTGCGACAGACAGTGAATGAGGGGTAGAGGGGAGGACAGGGCACTGGCAAGCAGGCAGACAGTCAGGCAGACAGAAGCAGCCAGAAAACATGGGAAAGGAAGACTTACTAACTGTTTTTGTCCCCTGTGGGAGGGTGCAGCCCGACATGGACTTGTTTGAGCTCTGACGTTTAGAAGGGTCAAGAGTGACCCTAGGAGGAGAGAGGAAGAAGAGAAGGAGATGAAGAGAGGGCAAGAGGAATGGAAAAAATGAAAATTAACAGCAGAGTCAAAGAGACATTGGATGAAAGAGAAAGCAAGTGAGGGGGGGAAACAACAGAGATGAGAGTAAAAAGCACAGGAAGAAGAGGCAGAGAAGGAGAAATTAAACTGTAGTTCAGGGAAAAGAAGGACAGAAGACTGGCAGGTGACTGGCAAGGAAAAGCAAAAAGTTGTTAAAGAATCCAAACAAACAAACAAACAAACCGACAGATAAAGCAACAATAAGCAGCTGAGAAGAACCGACTGTGAAGACATACAGTATATGTCCACCTGACCGGCAGACCTGGGTCAAATAGGGTGTGATTTGTTTGGACCAAACAGCTTCTCACTCCTCAGCAATAACACTAATTATCTGTCTTGTTTCTATCTGTTGCAAATGGAAACATAAAGAGTAACACAATCTGTGGTTTTATCCACTTTAAGTTTAGTGTATTTTTTTTATTTTTAAGGCCTTTAATAAGGCTATTTTCAGTATATGTCTTACCATACACCATATTTATTATGAACAGTATGAGGGCTACATTTGTTGGGGATGGGGCAGGCAGATTTTCAATAGCAAATGTTGCCAGGAGCAGGTGGTAATGAGCAGATATCCTTCAGCTGTTAGCAAGTGTGGGATTGAAAAAAAACCCAATCTCTAGTTTAAGCAATTGAAAAAAACAGTATGACTGATGTGTAAACTCTATTAGACCCAGGTCTGAGATTAAGGAGGACAAGTTCTGAAGCCTGTAAAGACTGATTATTAGAGAAGGAAGGCTGGCAGGTTAGTACTGGTTAAGGAAGAGACGGTGAGAGGCAGCAAGGTTAGCTAATGACCTTCATGTAGATGTTACACTGACCAGATACAAGCCTAGAAACCTGCAGGTCTGTACAGGCAGTCTGGGTGGTTAGCAGTAATCATCAACCACAGACAATCCTTCACATACTGCAAATGTCCAAATGAGGTTCATTTGTCATCTGTTTCTTGATTTCTGAGTTACCATCCTCTCACCCTGTTTAACTACAATCAGGCCTCTAAACCAAAGTAAAACTCGTCCTGTTTTATGCTTCTCCTCCTCCCGGCTTCTCCCCTTACCTGCGGGTCAACTTGGAGGTGAGTTTGCTGAGCAGGTTGGTGGTGGCCCGGGTCCTGGCATGGGGCAGCGGGCTGGCATCGTGGGACGGCGTTGGGGAAGCTGGAGGAGCATGGGAGGGAGGCCGGCGGTCTCTGATCTGCCCTCCGTGGAACGTGCTCCTCACCGTGGATCCCCTGGACAGGCGGGAGGAGGGCGTGGAGGACGAGGAGGAGGCTCCAGAGGCACCCGCGATGCTGTGGGTTGAGGGGGAGGCAGGTGGAAGGCGGTGGGATAAGGAGCTAGTGGGAGAAGGAGAACAAGAGGGGTTAATTGCAATCAAGATCATTCCAGTTTGCAAGTGCAAGACGTGTGCAGGAATCACGTATTCCTTCCATGACAGTAGATCCGGCCAGTTTACAAAGATGCTTAGTTTCTTTTTTAATTTTGAAGTATGTTTTTCCAAACATCTTGGCAGAGGTCTCTTCATTTTAACTAAATAAAACATGTTTATGGGCAACTTAAATACACATAAAGCCAGATACATACTGTCTTTTTTAAATATGTCCCTAAATTCTGCTCCTCCCAAAGTGCAGGACCAACAGACTGAAAAACTCCTTTGTCCCCCGTGCCATCAAACTATTCAACTCCTCACTGGGGGGGAGGAGGGCGAACAGAAGAACAGAGGGACTATAGACTGTGCAATAAACTGGACTCTAACATGTGCAATATAACCCCATCCTGGGTAATACAACTGACTGTTAATGTGTGTGCAACACACCAAATCGTGCAATACATATTTGATATATAATTCTGGTCATCCTGTGGTTGTCATATAGCACAGTATAGTATATAATACTATATTATACCACATATTACCCTTATATATTATTATCAGCACATTACTAATATTATTATTATATATATATATAGGAGTGTGTGTAGCATATATTACACTTCCATACTGTTATACATGTAGGTTATATACTTGTATATTATATATTACTATTTTGTTATTATTATCACTATTGCTACTATTACTGTACTACTAGTAGTATTTCTGTCACTGCTGTTGTTGATATTGATGCTATATAGTACAGGGCAGTATAATATATTATTATTATACCACATATTAATATTATTATTATTAGTAGTATAGTATTACTACTATTATAATTATATGTAGTTGAGTGTAGTATATATAACATTAAATTACTATATCATTATATCATACATGTACATGTATGTCATACAATGTATATGCTATATTATATTATACTACTTCTATATGCTATATTGTATTATTTTATATTGTATTATTATTATAGTACTGTAGTACTGTAGTACCATATTACTAGATTATATTTACCATAATGCACTGTAATATTAGCATTACCACTGCTGCTATTGTACCTTGTACACACTCAGGTATACACATTCAAACTTCTGTTATCTCTACTGCCTAATTTATTGTGTCTATTCTTAGATTTTTTATTTTTTCTACTTTTTATATTCTACTTTATATTTTGTATTCTAAACAGTGCAATATAGGAGAAACGATGGATGGATGTCAATTTCCCAGAGGGAACCTCCCAAAGGGATTAATAAAGTACTCTGTCTGTCTGTCTGTTCTAGAAGGTAGGCTACATGGCCTTTGCTTTGCTTTGCTTACTTTGTCAGACATGTGTTGTCTTGTTTGAGTTTATGACAATCCAGACCCTGATCGAGTTCATTTAAGATTTGTATAGTCTTAAACTAAGACTTTTACAGACTTTTCAAGGAGTATGAAAACTCACTGAAAGAAGAGAGAGCGACTGTGAGTGATCTGCTCTTCACATTATGATCTACAATTATTCTCCAATCTCTGAAAATTCACCTAAAATACTCCCTCCCCCTCCTGGGAGCATCTCATTTTTCTGCATGCAAACCTACCTCTCATTCATTTCCCTTCTCTTCATCCAACATTTTGTCAAACCTACACACGCACACACACACACACACACACACACACACACACACACACACACACACACACACACACACACACACACACACCTCTGCAGCCCTGACTCTCGGGCTGGCTGGTGGCCTGAGGCGGCCTTTCATACGCTCTAGATAACATCCACACACAGGGCTCAAGCGGAGCACAGCCATTAGACGGGTGGAGTTGAAGAGCAGCCGTTGCAGAGCAAAATCGTTTAACGTCAATGTGAACTGGCTGCCTGCTGCAGCTAACTGCAGGGGGGGCACACCAGGGATGGAGGGAGGAGGGGCACAGGGAGGGGTGGAGAGGTTGGAGAGATGAAGACTGTAAAAATGGCGAGGAGAGGAGAAGAGGAAGATGAGAGGATGAATTGGAGCAAAAGCGGAGAAAGGACAAGAGAAACTAACGATGTTCAGTTCTCTGTCAGAAGTGTTTTCTCTCTCTGTTACAGCATGATGAGTATAAAACATATGTGCATAGAACAATGACATGACTGTCCTAAGAAAGAGGGCTTCTGCATTGGCCTGTACTCAGACAAGCTCCATGATGGAAATATTTCTACAGTGACATTATGGACTGAGAAGAATTATCATAATCAAATAATTACAATTAACGGAATTTCAGAGATTAACATCATGTAGATTAAAAACACACGTGACTCAGAGGCTGAGGGAGGTGTACGGGATGGAGGCTTTAACTGCTCATTTACAATTAAAGGCTGATGTTTTTATGAGGAGGTGGCTACCCATAGTAAGATACCTCTCTAACTAAGGGGAATCCCACATTATGTTGTAACGTCATAACTGTCCATTTATTTACTTTTTCTTTGTTTTTTTTTCTGCACTGTCATACTTATTATGGGATGTTGTCAAGGAGTGTTTCGTTCTGTATTGTGTCCTTTTATGTTCAATAAAAACACAGTTAAAAAAAACCCACTTGTGACTCTCTGATACAATCTAAAATAAGTGCACTTCAGTTATCTCAGCAGGATATTTTGGACATCAGGATGTTTGTTTACACAACTGTGCTTCATCCAGTGTTTTCTTGTCTGCATCAACAGTTTGTCTTGGCACAAAGTCAGTCATCTTACAGTGGGATCATAGTGTGTGTTTATACACAGAAACACGTGTGTAATGCAAGGACCTGTATGTTCAAAATAAATCTAATATGATTAACTACAGTCACATACGTGTTTGTGTCTCTCCTCTCATTTTCATCAGGCACATGTGACCCTATGTGTGTGTCCATGCACGTGTTTATCCCATCAACCAGTCTAGCATGGCATCGCATTGACAAGGCCTCTGAGGCAAGTGGAGGGTGATGTTGGTACAATGCCAGTCCTCACTTCATCCTGCTGCTCACCTCCCCCTTTCTCCCCCCACCTCTTCCTCTCCCTCTCTTCTCCTCGTCTTATCAGTCTTCCCTCCTTTCACCTGTCACTCTTTCCCTCCATTCCTACATCCCTCACCACCACCTGTTAAATCACTAAATGGAGCAGAAAATTCTCCCTCATTTTTAATGTATTTTGTCTTCATTATTTTCAATGGAGTCTTAGATTTCAGAATCAGTCTCGATGATGAACCCTCTTCCTGACCTGTCCTCAACCCACCCACCTGTGCATGAACATTTTACTGGAGATCAGATGACAGACAGGAACTTTCTGGCTCTCCCTCTGAGAGGCAGAGTGACACAGAGTGATAAAAAGACAGAAGGATGGAAAGTGACCGTGGCAAAAGAAAGGGAGAGGAGACGGTGCCTGCCATGCTCAGACGCCGACAAGCAGACAACCATCTGTCACAACAACAGACAGTTCATATTTGGTACATGGACACACACACACAGACACAGACAAGCCAACTCATGCACAGTTTAAGCCCTTTATCCCCTCTTGAAGGGACAAAATGTGTGTGAGACAGTCTCTGTAAACCAAGCATTTTCACATGAATATATTTTCTACATTGAGTTAAATAAAATGCAACAGGTCAGTTCAATGTCAGACTGTGTAATTTATTCCATCTTGTCCATATTCACCTTGTTGCTGTTTTCATTATCTTTTATTAGCCAACAATACCAGCCAGTTAATTAACAGTCTGCACACATTTGCTTGAATAAAGCTGAATCTGTTGATGAGTTCTGAACCTCATTCTATTCTCAATTTTGAACCTTCAAGGTCCTTCTGGGAGTTTTGATCTCGAGCTGGCACAAAGTCACAATTGGCAGCAAACGATGCTCCTCTCACCTGTTTTCCTTGCCATTTTGCAGCAGAGAGTGTCTCTCGGTGTTGGATCGATCTGTACACACATATGTGTTTCTTCGAGTCATGGCACTAGCAGGGATGTTATTCTGCAAGAAGAAGCACAAATCCAGAATCACATGTCTAAATATCTGTAAATGACCCGTTTTAACCTGGTGTAGTGGATGAATGTGCTGTCACAGAACACAATGAGGAAGAAAAGTGAAAGACACTTTTGACATGAAGCCTTCTGTCTTTTAATTCAAGCAGGTCAAAAAACATTTCCCTGATTCACCTGTTTGACCTCAGATGGCCATGGGTTCTGCCTATATCTGCTGTGGTTAATCTTCAACTCTGTACATTCTTCAAAATATCTCTCTCTCTCTCAACTCTGTACATTCTTCAAAATCTCTCTCTCTCTCTCTCTCAACTCTGTACATTCTTCAAAATCTCTCTCTCTCAACTCTGTACATTCTTCAAAATCTCTCTCTCTCTCTCTCAACTCTGTACATTCTTCAATCTCTCTCTCTCTCTCTCTCAACTCTGTACATTCTTCAAAATCTCTCAACTCTGTACATTCTTCAAAATCTCTCTCTCTCTCTCTCTCTCTCTCTCTCTCTCTCTATCTCTCTCTATCTCTCTCATATCTTACTGATCAACCATAATCTCCATCTTCCCCCTGCTGGGTGAATCTACAGTTTGTTGCCCATCTCCAGGTTTGTAGGTGTTTTCCTATTCAGCTCTTCTCTAATCTGTGGAGGGTGTTTGCGGTCTCAATAATATCTGTGTCACTGTAGCCTCCATGTGCTCTAAGCTGAGGAAATGGGATTAGAGGGACTGTGCTTGTTCTGCCATCTGCATGTGTTGTATTGATGAGGTGAACAGTGTGATCGATTGTTTACACTGGATGATTCATCACACTCACACAATATCCTTTTGGCCTTACTGTGGTTGAGTTCACTTCCTTGCGCCGGTCTGGTATCTCTGCTTTATTGGGGTTATGAGCAGAGCTGACCATGGGACTGGAGGGGGTTGGGATGCTACGGGAGCCAGCGGCGTTGGTGCTCGTCTTGCGGATTGACAGTCGCTCCTCCTTCAGCCCCGTCCCCTCGCCGACACCACTGGGACTCCGCTTGGGGTGCGTGGACCCTGGAACCGCCGGACCGCCTGAGAGATATGAAAGATTTCAGTCACCATTTCAACATTTCAGAATGAGTCAAAAGAACTACAACTAATCCACTGTGTAACTCCCTACAGAAGTCAGAGTGTCGTCTCTGGCGGTGGTAGGTGGAGGCGCTGCGCTGGGTCTTGTGGCCAGAGGAGGAAGAAGGTGCACCAGAGGAGGAAGTGGAAGTCGTGTGTTTGCTGGTTCCGTTGGTGATGCCGGGTCGGACTCGAGCTAGACTCAGACTGCTGCCTGACCGAGACTCGCTGCCCTCGTTCTGAGAGACAGTCAGACACAGAGATTTACATTTACAGTATGAATGGAGACGTGTGTTTATTAGAATGTTCACAGCTTCACTCAGAGCTATAACAACACCAGGTTAGTCCAGTCCAAATCCAAAACCAGGTCCACGTAATTTAATGTCTCATTTTATATCAGACTTGGACCAGAACAAATCATATATTCATATTTGTATTCTGAGTAAAATAGACACAGTTCTACCCAAAAACAAACAAAGAAAAATAAACAAATAAAAAGCGAGATTCATGACACTCACCTCATTCTTGCGTCCCAGCAGCAGGTACGTGGCCGTGACCTCATTGTACTTCTGACTGATCAGCGAGTCTCTGACCTCTTCTCTAGTGAAGCCCATCCCAACCATCACATCTGGAAGGAGACATATAAAATTAGAAACAGTTACTACAGCTTTGAGTGGCATAATAAGCCAGAGCGTTGGGAGGCTGAACAGTGCCCCAGAACTTCCTCTAAAGCCAACCAAAGACCATCACAGCTGCTTCAGTGATGGAGGTTTTTAACATGACCCACTCAGATCTCATGCCGTAACCTGCTGCAGGACGCAGCTCATTACCAGACAGCTATCTGTTAATCATTAGTGAATAGTTAAAGTTGGGTCTTTCTCACCAATGCGGGTGGTATCGTTCAAGTCCTCCACAGGCTCTGCGTGGGGCTTCAGTTCCTCGCCATCATAGCCGACATTAATCCACTTATCTTTCATTATTTGCTGGTGAGGAAAGAGATGGAGAGAGGTAAATACAGCAACACAGTAAAGACACAGAAAACATCATTCATTTTCAATTTTTTTCTTCTTTAAACTTTGATTTTTTTGACATCTGCAACATTTTATTTTATATCCATGTTCAGTTATTAACCTTTTACTTTACGTATTATTTAATGCACTCAATAGAAAAAACTCTGGCCTGCCATTGCTCATCTTATTGTTGTCCTAGACAGATCAGTTAATGACATTAGACACAGGACAACAGCACCTCAACTGTTGAATGGAATGCACTGCACAGCTCGATATTTCAACACCAACATGGTGATTTTGAACATGCTCTAGGTTTGTGTTGTATGTGTCTCCCATTCACACTGCTGCACAGTTTCCTCCTCACCTCCAGCGAGCAGCGCTTGGCGGGGTTGAGGACCAGGAAGCGGCGCAGAATTCCCTCGCAGTCTGTAGACATGTAGAAGGGCACGCGATACTTCCCCCTCAGAACACGCTCTCGCAGCTCCTGAACACAACACACACACCGAGTCCATTTCTTTCGCTTGTTTACAAGAAGACTCCACAGGTCAAACAGATTCAATTAGAAGTGATTTGCCAATTTGGAATGTGTAATCGCTTGTTATATAATGCTGATTTTACCAACTTCATACAACTCTGAGAAGAGACAGTTTTCATGTATGGGCCACAGGAGTTTATGCAAAATGCAAAAATTTAAATTTACTAGCATGTCATTTACAGTTTTTCTCAGTTGCTTTGGTGCATTTCTCTGATCAGAATTAAAGTTCTCATAACTGTTAGTTCAACCTCCACAACATTTAGTAATTTGTGCACATCATAGTGGCAGTTTCTCATTCTTTCCAACAAATTGCAAATCCTTTGGACATGCATCAGTTGCTTTCATACAATTCTCTGCTGTTTTTTAACATTATCATTTGCTTATGTCATGTCAGTCAAAATGAACTATACTAATGAATGCTGAATAGTCATTCCCTATAAAACTAATAGTCCTCATCTCATTGCTTGAGTCATTACATACAAAAATGTTGAACTAGTTGTCAAAATCTGTCAAGCAAATTTGACACATTTCTTTATCATTTTATTCCTGAGGCGGGTTTCAATCTGGCAAAAGGTAGAAGGTGTGGAAGAGATTGTATTGGACAGAGAGCAACCACAGATGTCCCAGGCCAACGAGGAGGGAATGTTACACTGTGTGCAGCCATCTCAGAAAATGGCCTCCTCACTCGTATCCCCCGTCTTGGTCCATACAACACACAACATCTGCTGACTGTGTTAGACTCTCTTTACAGGGACATAATCCCTGAGAATGAGAGGGGTCTAACTGGAGACCACCTGAACAAGTATGTTGTTGTTTGGGGTAATGTGTGTTTTCACCACTCAGACCTGGTCAGACAGTGGTTTGCAGCATGTACTTGAATGATTTGCAGTACTGTGTATGTTGTATGTTCAGTTCCAATATGTACTGCAGTATTGTTTACAGTTGTCCACAGCTCTACCCAAAGGCAGTTTCTCATGTTTGTTGTAAATACATGTGTATTTTTCTTTTGCACAATGCTTTGAACACATTAGAATTGAAAAGAGCATACGCAGTAAAATGTGAAACATATGTATTCAGTGTGTTGTTCTCAGTGACCTCACTAAATACAGTAATGTGTAACTTTACTGTAGTTTTCAAATGGCTGTGCAAACAGTGTATAGTGCTGTCTTGAGCATTTTCAGGTGGTGTCATCAAGATCG
>JBBMOC010000330.1:25000-31517 GCA_037975185.1 Centropyge bicolor
ACCACTATCTATATCTGTATCTGTATCTGTTTAACCATCTACATTATCTGTATCTGTATCCGTCTTCGGAGTGGGCGGGGCCTAAACCGGAAGTGAGTGCAGAAATGGGTGGGGCTTCAAACTGTACATTATTTTAAGTCTGAAATTGATATGGATTGATCAGAAGTTGCTAATCTACTGTATTCAAAGCCTATATACAGTATATCTTAATAATATTTATAATGTTATTGTCATGAACTGCAGAGAGAAAGTGTCAGATACTGCATGCAGCCACATACAGTAACAATATTAATATAGGCTACTTTGTATGTTTAGCTATATGTGTGTATGTGTGTTAGTGGTCTGTGAGACTGTTTATTTTTAATGATCTGTGTGAACTTCATGATTCATGCAAACATCCAGTGATGGCAAACAGGGAAATAATATGTCAGCCTTGTTCACTTCTTCTCAAAAGCACCGTGTTAAGTACAAGCAAAGTTTTTCAATTGACTTCATATCACCAGCCAAACTAAGAGCAAGCAGACGGTTAAAAAAAAAAAAAAAAAATCGGACCGGAGCAGAAGCATTTACCGACGCGACGCGAGCCGTTTTCAGCTCTGTCTTGTCGAATGCACCGCGCGTATGTTGGGAGAGACGTGCAGAGACCATACAGTCTATGGCAGAGACGTGTCTGTGTAGGGAGGGGCGGGCGCTGTGTGTGACTGGCCAATCACAGAGCGTGAAGACAGTCAGTTCCACAATGAGGATTTTCCTTCAGCACGAGCACAGATATTGACGGATTTTACTCGTATCATAATCGTATTCGTCAAAAATGCTTTATCCGTAACGGATACTCGTCTGAAACGAGTATCCGGCTCATCCCTACTAACAAGGCTATGGAGAGTAACTCACCTATGTTGGGATGGTTGAGAGTTTTCATGATGCGTACCTCTCGAAACAGCTGAAAGGAGACAATGATTCATCAGACTATTATTCTTGTCAAGTCTCAATTATAAGATTATACAATGCAATGACAATTATGGCAGCTTTATCTTGACATCAACAGGCTCATACATAAAAACAGTCGATCATAAAAACTCAACATGAGACGTTTGTAGTGATATGAAGAGTGCATGATTACAATAAACACACAGAGACACAATGAACAACACTACAGTACAAAGAAATAAAAAAAACATGTGGTTTAAGTAGAACCTCTTTGTGCTTGACTTGAGTTCACTTGAGCTCACATCTTCATCTTAATTATTGCTCATTCATTCATCAAATAAATCGTTCTTCAGTTAATTCATACAATCCACAGCTGGTGTACGGACACTGTTCCCCTTCATCCATCTTATCCTCAAACACACACTCACACACACACACACCTCGAGACCTGGGGCCACTCAAGGGACTGTCTCTGTGGTATTAGGCTGACAGCGGGGCCTCCTCCCCTGAGTGTGCTCTCCCTCTGGGCCTCCTCCCCCCTCCAGACTGCTGCCTCATCCTGTCACTCTGAATCTTTCTTCTCTTCCTCTAATTAAGGTAATGTATTTGTCTGTGAACTCCATTTTCAAAGATTACAGAGGGAAAGCACCGGGGCCAGATGCATCACAGTGGAACAGGCTGATGGGTGCTTATGAGAGGTTTCTAACACCAGATGGAATTATTGCAATTTGAAGCACAATTAAAGCACAGAAAGGAGAAAATATCATGTGATTTTGAAGGAGACCCTTGAAATTGAATTGAACATGTGTATTAAAGATTTGAGATTTAGCCAATCGATTACACCTCAAGAGTCTGCATACAGTCTTAAAAATGCAATCAAGCCATTCATCCATCATTCGATGTTTTGGTTTGCTTATTAGTGACAAAGTGAGACATTCAGACCCTGGAGAGACAAATGTGACTTTACTTGGAGGAGTGTGTTTGAGGAGTGCATGACAAAAAATAGAAATGTGTGTGTGTGTGTGTGTGTGTGTGACAAGAGCAGAGTGTGTCAGCAGGAAACTGAGGCAGAAATAGAAAATGAGGCAACAATGCACAGGAGATGATGATGGGTGTAGAGGGAGGAGAGCACAGGAAAACAATAAGAAAACAAGAAAGAAGAAGGAGGCTAACATGGTAAGAAGTGAAACTGGGTTAGTGCTTGGTTTTGTATTAGTAGTGTGAGAGACTGCCTGTTTGCATGGTTTAAAATAAATTACATACAAGTGGAAAAAGTGAAAGCACAGAAAAAGAGACAATGAAGACAGACAGTAAAAATAACAAGAATACAAAAGCAGGAATTCACTGACCAGATCCAGTCGTCATCCTCTTTATTCTTATGGCTACATTCCCTTATTAAACTGCAGCACAGAACTAAATGCTTCCATACGTCTGCTTCACATTCTCACTGGACTGATGGAATCACATTTTGACCAAAGATGGCAGCAACACCTCACATGAGAAAATATGTTTTTTCCTGTTGCTTCATTTGTTTTTCTTCTTTTAAAACTAAATCTGAGGATGTTGGAGCCACGTGTTCCAGGATCTGCTTTGTCACAGTGACATAACAACATGTTTACCATGACAGAACTGTACATTCACCTGCAGGTGTGTGTGTGTGTATGATGATATCTGTGAAAACACACACTGATGGACTCGGCCATACTGTGCAGCCAGAGAAATGAAAATGTTAGAAAGGTAAAAAGTGTAAATATGGCAGGACGCCAACATCCAGCTGGTGCCAGTGAACGAGAATCAACATTGTCTCTGACTGGTACTGAGTTCTGAACATTAGTTTCTATTCCTCTATTCTCTGTCAGTTGCTCTTAAAATGGGAAGCTGCATCATCATAAACACACACACACACAAGTCCACCGGGAGTGTGTGTAATTGAATTAAGTGCACGGTGCATCAGCTGTTCATCTGAGCTTTAGGAAGAATTATCGGCTAAGCCTCTCCTCCCTCTCCTCTCTCTCTCCTCTACACCCATTCACCTCTCTCACTCTCTCCCTTTCTCTCCGATGCTCAGTCACCTCGTCCTCTCCAACATTTTCACCAGAAACCTCAGCAGCTGGCCAGGAAACTGTTGAGTCATGGTATTGATCAACAGTCCAATCAATCCTCAGCTCATACTGTTGTAATAATGCCGTGGGGCTCATTTACACTATTGGTGCCTTTTGTAGATCACCAAACATAAATGTCTGTTCACCGATCCTTATTATGTTCACCCTCTCTTCCTGGTTCTGTCACATAGCGATGGCTCCGCGTCACAGTTGCCATGCCAACCCAACCTAGGTATTAATCCCTGGGGCCGAGGGTGGAGTGGATGGGTGGGGTGGCGGCGTGGTTGTCAGAAGTCATGGAACGCCAAGCACAGTGAAGGAGCCGCACGCAGACACACACACACAGTCACGCACACACAGTCACGCACACACAGTCACGCACACACAGACACGCACACGCAGACACGCACACGCAGACACACACACGCAGACACACACACGCAGACACGCACACACAGACACGCACACGCAGACACACACACGCAGACACACACACGCAGACACACACACACAGACACGCACACACAGACACGCACACACAGACACGCACACACAGACACGCACACACAGACACGCACACACAGACACGCACACACAGACACACACACGCAGACACACGCAGACACACACACACAGTCACGCACACACAGACACGCACACACAGACACGCACACAGACGCCGTCATGTGGAGTCCTCGCGTCACAAAATATGTTGATTGTTGTGTTTTAAAGAATTATGGGTAACCATGATCTATTATTGTGTTTAAAACTCTCAAATTCAGAAGATGCTTCCAAAGTCTTCTGGAAAAAATAAAAATAATTACAAGCCACTTTTCTCAGTTACAGAAAAGATGTGAATATCTGACAGCGGTGTATTTGTTTTCAGTGTCCTTCACTTTACCTCTCTTCATCTCGTCCTCCTTTCAGGCAGCATTAATCAACTGGTGAGCATTGATATCCTCGGTCTCTTTCTGTCCTTACCAGCAGTTATTAATCAAGCGCTAAGTCAGAGCTCTCGCTGCTTTTCAACAAGGATTTACACAAAGCAACTTAACGACCAACTGTCGAGTCTTTTTTTTTCTCCTTCTCACTTTGAGAGTGGAGCAGTGTGGGTTTGATTCATGTGTCTGGCCTGCCAGTCTGCTGCCCTTTGACCTATTTATCCAGGCTGTGTATCCTGGTTTTTCCTCTTCTTCACACACATGTACACACGTAAAGAGAGAGACAGAGAGAGGGAGGAGGGACGATGAAAACAATGATGTTGAAATAGAGAAATGAGGAATTGTTAATGCTTGTCTAGCTGACATATTTAAATAGCCAACCCCGACACGACACAGTCTGAAAACTACAGCACTCTACACAATGTTACACATATTTCCTCTTATCAGCCGCAGCCAATCGTGAGATCAGAGAAATTCACAGAAAAAAAGGGGAAGAGAGTGAAAGACAAAGAAGGACAGAATGAGAGGAGGAATGAACACACAGGCCTCTCTCTCTACTCCCACATCAGAGGACCTCTTGTGAATAACCCTCTGTGTGTGTGTGTGTGTGTGTGTGTGTGTAAACTCTGAATGAGACAATATTTAATAGAGGAAAGTTTCCACCATTGTGTGGTCAAGGTAAACAAGCCTGAGGCTACCTTCCACTAATTTTACTATGACGACTTGGGCTGTCCCACTTTTATGTTTCATGCTCAGCAGAGAATTAATAACACGCCCAATTGACACACACATTCAATTAATACCTCAACCACCTGTACACTTGCACCTGGATTGGAGACATTTCAGACATGTATTTGAACAAAGATCAGAGAAAAACAGTCTGTGAGTCACTTCAGTACATGTCAGTGACTTCAGGCTTAAAGAACCAAACCACCAGTGTCCTGCAGGATGTTTCAGGACACTAATGAGCGACATTACTCAACAATTTACTGCCACTGTTTTGGTTGTCAGCAGGAAACATTTGAATAGACTTTTGACCCTGTTTCTCTCTTTGTTGCCTGTTGCTGGGAGAGCTGACCTTCTACATTATCCCAATAAAATGCCTACTATATGGACGCCTCCTCCCAAGTCCTCCATCGCCTTAATGTACAGCAGTAATTGGAGCTGCCTTGCCTCTCAATGAGAGGAGCTGAATCATTAATGAAGACGCGCTGGAGTTTAATTCAGGCCTTATATACCTGGCTGTTTGACCCAGATCATAAGAAGCCTGACTCTGCTTGATTAAATAAAGAAAAAACATAATGTATTGATGTTGGCCAAACAAGGAACAGTGAGGGGAGAGAGAGAGCACAAGTAAAGACATCATACTTTTCTTCCTCTACTGATCTATATACACATTGCTTTGAAGCTTGTGGGAAAACCTCCTGCTCTCGTTCTGTCCACCCTCTTGTCCCTTTATTGTCTAATTATTCCCTTTACGCACTGGCACAATAACAACAATGCAAAGCGCATCAACAATATGATTATGCACAGACACCCACAGAGGGACAATATGCTGCATACAATAGTACTGCAGATAATGGCATTACACGTGCATACAAAGGCAGAGCAGAGGCCGTGTCGGGCTCTGAGTTTATCCGCCTGTTATCAAACACATAGGCCTACACACACACGCGCACACACACACACACACACACACACACACACACACACACACACACACACACACACACACACACACACACACACACACACACGCGCGCGCACACACACACCCTGCCTGTTCTCTTCGGCTCTGCTCTGTATCTTGTCTTTCTCAGGGTCCCTGCTGCCAAGGCCCCAACGACACCCCCACCGCACCTCGACTCAGCCGTCCCTTTTGTTTGCCTGTCTGGAATTCAGCTCCTGGCTGAGGGGGCCTGGGCGAGGGACAAAACACACTTCACAGCATTAGATGGTGGCCCGAGCACTGTCCTGCATACACACACAATTAACTTTACTGTTGTGCACGAACACAACATTGGATGGCTGCCTGCAAAATTCTCAAAGTAACATCTTTTGATGAGGCCCTGCATAGTCTGGCAGATTATCCAACAACACACACCGCAGGGAGGAGGGCAGAAAAAAAAACACTTGGTCCTGTCTGTCGCCATCATGAGATCTTAAGCTATGAAACAGGAGATATTCTTAGCAGGGTATTACCAAAAAACTACAAACGATTCAAGTGAGATTCAGGAGACAAATCAGTTTTGTATTTCTGACAACACATACTTTCTAATGTGTGGAACTCTTTTGTTGCATCCAAGTGCGAGTAAGAGAATCTGACATCAGGAATTCCAGCTCTGCTTGTAAACACATTTTCAAATGGATTTACTATGTTCTATGACAATCCTCACCCTGTAGTACTGTAGTACCATATTACTAGATTATATTTACCATAATGCACTATAGTATTAGCATTACCACTGCTGCTATTGTACCTTGTACACACTCAGGTATACACATTCAAACTTCTGTTATCTCTACTGCCTAATTTATTGTGTCTAT